>DWJN01001558.1:0-17583 GCA_018248895.1 Carystus phorcus
GTATGCTTTAGACCTCCTCAGTAATGACAAGAGATCCGTGCTCAGTAGTGGGCTATTAATGGGTTGAAGGTAAATAAAAGCTGGTCTTTATAAATATATTCTTTAATAATTATTCCGAAATTCTTTGATATAAACATTATTATAATGGTCAGCAATGATAAGTATTATATTGGTACCCCAGTAAATGTGATTAGTTTTGATTGTTCTCATACATGTATTTTATCATAGATAGATACGTTATTTGTATAATTGGGAATTCTAGTGCGGGGTTCTGCAGTCTGTTCTCTAAAGACTCGCTAACTAAAGCAATTTCAGTGTTATTACATAATATTAGTTATTACGTAACGCTGCACTTGAATGTTACCGATCAAGTGAATCAGAGCACTTTGATCCGCTAGGTTAGCTCAAACAGAACATGTTACAGCAATTAATCGTGCAACATAGTGCTAGTTTTGATGTTTATCGATTGTACTCAAAATTATTTCACGTTGTTTATTAGAATACAGACTACAATTCTATACCGACAGATCAGGGAATGATGAGAGGGGATAGAAGTCATTCTGCTCGGTACTACAGTTAAGAGAATTTCGAGAGTAAAGGAGGATGAGAGTCAACCTCTCTTTCGTAAAGTAGCGACGCCAATTCTGTTACTCATGTTTCATAGAAGTGCCATTATACATTTTTACACGCATTGTGCGAGTTGATGGTCAATTTTCTAGCTGTTTGACCGCCCGCGTGCAATAACGATTATTATGCCCTACGACTACGATGCTGAATTTTGTTAAAAAAAAAGCAATTAAATGTTTTTTTTTGTGTATTATGTGACTTACAATTACAATTACAATGAAGTTTAGATTTCTGTTCTCTGTCTGGGTGTGTGCGTTGTCCAGTCGCAACGTAGAGTACCCTAGTGTGGGATAGCCCAACTCATAGAAATGTGTAACGATATTCATTATTATACTTATATATTCAATTTAACTGTACGTGACAGATATAAACAAAACGTAAATATCACCTTTAAGACCGTCCTACACAAAAGACTAATCATCGCATATATCAAAATCTTCGCGCCGCTCTAATTAAGATCCTTTGTTCCTTAATTAAATTATAATATCATACGTCATATTACTAGGCCCATGTATTAAATTAACCTATTGTTTAAGCTAAATGTCATCTGCCAAACGAGAACATGTGCTATTTCTACATAACCTACTGTATGTATAGATTTTAGCAAATAGCTGATGGCCTGGGTATTTAATTTTAATCTACTTACTTTTTAATTCTACAGTACTATATGTACGAGTTTTCAACAATATCGCGATTTTTGGTGTACCAAAAGCTTGGTACTGAGTGGCAATGTTTTGTCCTACATAGTATACCAATGGTACTTACCAGTTATACCAAAGCTATTATTCAAAACTGAACATAAAAATAATGTCATTAAATAGTTTTATTGAAAATTTACATTTACATTTCTAGGTACTACGCCCTACAATTTTTTTTTTATTGTTTAATTATTTTTATTATTTTATCTGTGATTTTTTAGTTTCGCAGCTATTTACTGCGTTCTACGAAAGTATAGCTTTTTATTTGATTCCCATTACCCATATTGAAACAAATATGTAATATTTAGAAATAATTGTAACAAATATACAACACGAATTTTTGTACCGGTAGCCTTCTTAGGTTTGAAATTTATCATAGGGTAGGTAGGGAATCGGTCCTTAGAAAGAAGGTTAAGAACTAGATTTGACCCATACAACCTGGAAATGCTAATTCAAACCGTTTCAAGACGAGAAATAATTTAATTTGATAAAAGTAACGTAATATCGAGTGGTTCAAGAGTGAATAAAAAAATATTGACCAAACGAACAAATTACTGTATTATTTTATGTCAAAATCTATAATTGGAAATTCCTTAAAAGTAACGAATAATGTTTGTTATTTTTATTACTTTTTAATAAAGCAGATAATAGGTACAAATGCAAGTAATCATCACCGTCTATTTACACTGGGGATATAACAAAAACCACGGCGAGTAGGAAGTACCCGATAAATAAAAAGTAATAATCTAAAATAAGATACAATTCATCTCTGGAGTATACTCGGACTACAACCACCGTTGTGCATGTGTAGGGGTTAGTGACTGACCCTTTGTCGAAAGTTCTGCCGCTCGAAGGGCTACAAAATTTCGCGACCACTGATCAAACAAATCCTCACCGCATCCTACGTTTAACTTTACTGAAATAATAATATCAGACTTTTAAGTGGCTTAAGAATTTACAAAGATTGGGTTGGATTCAACTCGCCGCCAATCTGTACTGTGTGGTAAAGCATGCTCTGATCCGTCTTAATTACGACTAAAGTCCTTAATTTCTATTGGAACTTTTATAAAAGTTAATGTTATTCTCAATGCACAAATTCGAATACAGGAGTATTCGTGTAACTCTTTGTATCAAATTGGTTAAATTGAGTGTTTTTATTCAGCATAAAGTAATACTGATACTTTATCACAACGAGAGTAAGGAACTTTAAATGATCTACAACCGGTTTGAAATTCTCGCAAGCTACTCTTGATGAAGTATAGTTGAAACTTTTTACTTCGAAACTTATAAAAGATATTACGTAAGGCCGTGATTTACTTCGCATTCTTACCCACGAAATTGCCGGCTTTTCATTTTAATATCGTAAATTTGGTTTCCAAATTGGTTAGGCCACTGGATACACCGATTCACCCTAATAAAATTAATGAATAGAAACTTCCCGAATATCGGAGCATTGTCGACAAATTCCCCGGTGTAATTATTATAAATAAATGTGCAAAGTTCGTAAACTTAGATCGTTTATTACACGTCAATACTTGGTGAGCATTTCATATAACCCCGTCTTCTCGCAAATACCTAAATGTAATAGGTTAATTTCTAGTGTTCGTACATATATCTTCAGTAGTAGTATAAATGAATATTTTCATGATTGGATTAAATTAAAATAGATCGAAAGGGGGTGTGTAA
Organism: Carystus phorcus; assembly: GCA_018248895.1. Taxonomy (NCBI): domain Eukaryota; kingdom Metazoa; phylum Arthropoda; class Insecta; order Lepidoptera; family Hesperiidae; genus Carystus; species Carystus phorcus. The sequence continues at coordinate 3,012 of DWJN01001558.1, forward strand.
CTTAAGGGGTTTTATTGTAAGGGGTTTCATTCACCCTGATTACAGGTCAACCTTCTCTGCCCGTGTACTCAGCTGGACAACGGACGAGAATAAAACATCAGGTCTCTTTTGATGGAAGTGGACTGAACAGTTTAATTTCAACTATACAGTGGCTTAACATTTTTTTACACGTCATTAGTTATTTCTCTCCTAAAATCGGTAGTAAATGTATTTGATGTGTTCAGATCAGTGTAATGCCGATTCCCCATTTCTGCGTCGACCGGCAACTTATTGGTGATGCTTTTAAGGTTACTGATGTCTATGGGCGATGGCGAATATATGATGCTAGGCCGTTTACTTGTTCGTAGGCTATTTACAAAATTTTGTGTAAAACGTATTTTTTTTAATTTAATCTGGTTAAATTATTGATCTATCGCTCGTTTGACAGAAACTGTTTATTGGGAGGTTCTCTGTTCTATTCCCGGCCGGAACAAACGTTCTTGTGAAAGACTTATCTTTTACATAGTATGTTTTGGACCGTTCTGCTTGTGACGTGGTATTAAATCAAATCAAATAATTTATTCGAAGTAGGTTTTTACAAACACTTTTCGAAAGTCAACTACGCCATCGCTTCAACAAAGCCCTACGATGACTGGTAGAAGAAGCGAATGTATTTAATTGAAATCGATTGAATTGAATTAATATTTATAACCATGTATTTGATGAATATATAACCACATACATAAATACGCACAATAACGATACATGACCTGTGTCATATCATTTGACATACAGTTTGACATATTTATATCTTCATGCACATTGAATTAAATTCTTGTATCTAAAGCAATGTTTTATATTACTTGTTTAAAAAGGACTCGGGTTAATGAAATGTTCGTATAATTAATTACAACATTGTATATTCTACTTATTTTTCTCATTATGTTGAGCCTCTATTTCATTAACATTTTGAATGTAATTGCGTATTTAGAATGTCAAATAAGCAATTTTTTGCGACCTAATAGACCATTTATATCAGAAATATTAATAAAGTAAATTTATAGGAAAATTTTATAGAATGTGGTCCGTTTTTGCTTGTAAGAATGACAATTTTGAAAATGAATATCATTGTACCTCAAAACACATGTATGGACCGGTCTTGTTGATTTTAGTACTTAACTTGTTTCATTTCGTTAATTCGCTAGATATGAAGTATCGTAATAAAATTTTAACAAAAGTTTCATCTCAAATTTAAATTTATGCTGTCAGTAAAATGAAATTAAAATAAAACGCGCGTATATAATCAAACCGTAACAATATAAAAATAATGAAATCAATACAAAATAATTAAAAGAATACAATTTAATTGTTTCGCAGTTGAAAAATTAAATTAATTGACAAAACAATAGGTCTACAGGTCTTTATAAAATATTTTTATAAAATTGATCCCTTGCAATAATACAGGGTGTTTGATAACAGAGAATAGGTGGCGGGGCCTCGGGCAATCATCAATCAATTGTTAATCAAGCCTGACCTCGGCCGTGCCGTCGTAAAGAATAGGCACTTCGTTCCACTACTTCATTACTGAAGCTGTAATTAGTGAAATCGATACCCATTATTAATGTTCTGTGCGGTATCTTGTAATTATCGCGGTTCTAGTTGAAATGTAAATCAACACGATAAAAGAACAATTCGTGTTGTTCACGTCTATAAAACTGGAGCGGAGCACACTGTCTTTTAATTAGAGCTACAATCCCATTAATTTAGAATACTATCGAGACCCAATTCAATTGGCGTTTGGATAAGAATGAAACGGTGTAAAAAACGTGTTAACTTTTTTATATTCGGCAAAAATCATAAAATGGTATAGTACATAGTGTACAATAGTGATAGAAAGCTTCTTTATTTGCTTACCAATATAAATAAAAAAAGACTAAATGTTAAGTAAAGCCCATTACCTGCATTTAAATAGGATAAGCATTTTCTAAGACTAGCATGCACAAACATACATACATACAGACAAACAGAAATGAAAAAAACATTGTTTTAGATTCTCTTAAATATGAGGTAAAGGTTTTAAATACATTTGCCACGTACAGACAGCGATTAGTTAGTATTATTATATGTATAGATTTTATCCTATATTAGACACATAGGTATATCGTTTTAAATACTACCCCAAAATATTGCTCATTCCAAACTCCGTAGTTCCGAAAAGACGTGGCCACGTATAGTCCAAACTAAATATTGTAACTGCGTAAAACAATCTAAATTGAGTTAATTGGCTCTGAAGTGAACAGTTCAATAATCACAGCCTGTTTTGTTAAACACGCTTTGTTTTGTTACATAAACAACGCAGTGTTTACCGCTATTGGTTGTTTGGGAACTTTAAATTGATAGCAACATATTGATACTATTTACACTGCGAGCAAATAAGCCAATGTTCTAACAGATATATGCAAGAATTGTTTTGTTTTCGGAATTTTAATACAAAATAAACAATTTCATTTATTATGTTATGCGTTATGGAAATAATTTAGGTATTTATATCAACTACGAGACACGGTCAACTTAATTTCGCCTAATAGTCAATGAATGATTGACATAACTTATTTATTTGTTACTTAAATAAAAATAAAAAAATGTTCGGTATAGTTCATAACAATAAAATTCTGAAAACTACGTTCAAGCCGTTTCTGAGATTAGCGTATAAATATACAGACTAACAGACAACATGGAAAATCATTGTTTTGGGTTCTCTTGCGTATATGAAGCGCCCCGTTATGATTTTTTAAATATATTTGCCATGTACACATAGCGATCAGTTACAGTTTTATTATATGTATAGATGTTATATGTAATATACTTGTACATATTTAATGTTTTTAATCGGTACAATAATTGTGACTTTTGGACACTGTGACCTAAATTCGTATAAAACATTTTTCGGTCAATTTTGGAAGTAGGATGGTTGTTACAAAGGCGGGTTATATATTTTACCACCAAATATATATTAAACTAAACTGGATGGATACTAAGTTCAGCTTCTTCTAATACGGATTTCTAATGGTACCATCTGTTGTTCAGCAGGGTGCGCCACGAGCAGGGGACTTAGCTTTCATTCAAGATGAATTGAACTCTTTACAATCCAAAGCCTATAGCCTATAGCCTTAATACAGGTTAATTTCACTAGTGCCATAATGTTGCCATTAGAACTAAGTTCGGACTCAAATTCTATTAATTATAGGAGCTTAGAAATTTAAGTAAACAAATGGAGAATTCAATTCGAAAGTTCTCTAATGTCATCACGATATACTTAGGTAACGCGGAGTGCAGTGCACGCAGACTGCAGCTCTCGAATTAATGATGTGAAAAAGTTGACAAACAAGTGTCATTGTGGAATAGTGTGTGTAGAGTACTTATCGTTACCGTACCCTAGGTTTTATTTATGTCTAGCAGCGGCTTGGCAATGCCTAAGTGTTATATTGTTGTTAGAGTGATGTACTATAATTTGAGATATATTCTGTTAATTTGTTTTGATTCATCATACTTCTTTATTCAATATTATTATGCTTGTTAAGTTATGTGAAGGTTAGTCATATGTTTTTATGGTAGAAATGATAAACATTTCAAGGCTAATGCGACTTAATTTTACGTGTAAATTTAATTTTTATTAAGATCGGTAGCTAATTTAAAAGTAATGTAATGTTTATAAAATAGGTTTGATGTTACAAAAATGGTTGTAATGTAATAGATTAATATAATTATATTAGGCGTATTAGATATAAAGGCTTGAGAGTCTAACTTTATTTCTTGACTGAAAACGTATGAGTGAGCACCACACTTAACATTTGATAGCTCGTCTACTTTTTTGAATACGAATGAACGAACGAACAATGTATTTCCGTAAAGTAAATTCTTACAATATGAATTAGCTACACAATATATTATCATCAATCAACGGTGTACGTAGATTATACCAATTATCCTTTTCAGAGCAAAACGAATCCAGTTGTCCCTGTATTTTCTACAACGAATCGTTTCGTTTACAACACGCACCTCTGTCGAAGATGAATAGCTTTGCAAAGGCTATTGATAGCGGAAGTAGTGTAGCTCGCTTACTGTTACTCTACTCGTGTCAGGGCTAATTAAAGCCATTCAAATAGCTGATTAATATGCGCGGTCTATGGAGAAGAGCTCTATTGTGGGGTGACGGATAAATTATGCACGCGAAGTGAAATGATGTGATTATGTCCAATATTGTCGCTGCGGATGAGCGTGTTTCGAAAAATTGGGTCATTTGTTTAAAAATATATTTAGTCACTTTTTTAACATGACGTACGTTATACAATTTTATAAAGGCTTTTGTATTAAACTGGGGAGTGTTGAAAGCCTTTGATCGTTCTTCATCGTTTTGACGTTAAATTTAAATTTCATCAATCAAATGAATATACCACTTCATTTAAGATTTATGTCACCAACTTTCGTTACTATAGTCGAAAATCACAACGCGTTTTTGTATTTAATGCTAAACCAATATTTTTAAATAAAATTGTAGTGACTGTCAGTAAAAGAAATGTGTAACGGAAGTTTTATCCGATGTAACAACACATTATTTCTTTATAGTTTTACATGTGCTATATCTATCAAAAAAGGCATTGGCGGGTACCGCAGACAAAAATTTGTTTTACTGATTGAGTTTTACTAGGATGACATAAGTTTCGAGGAGGTGATCCGATTGCCCAGTTACTTCCTTTAGTACAAATAATACATTACATAATACATTAGGTTCGAGAGAACACAAAATCGCCCAATATAAATAAATAATATATAAATATACAATATATCAAGAAATGAAGTTTCCCATGTAAATATTTTCTTTGTTTACGTCATATATAACATTCACGTGCGTTTATACACGACTTTTCTGAATTATACGATTTGCACAAGGAAATCCTCCCCCACGTCTTATTAATACAAAACGACAAATACAGGAATTATTGCTCGTAACACATAGCCCCATCTGTAACTTGGACGAAAAGGGGTAGAACAATACGTGGGAGTGACATACGCAGACAGTGTCTCTAGATTGATTTCACAACGTGTAACAGGAACTACGTACCGAAGTAATTAGGACAGTTTTTACGATGGCCCGACAAAGGCTATATAGTGCTTTTAGGAACGATGTATGTATGAAAGATTCTTTATTCCGTCATATATTTTTTATCCCTAACAGTTATGGATGTTTGGGGTTTAGTAAGAATCCTCATGTTATACCAATAACAACAGTGATCAATTTATAGAAAACAGAAAAAAAATAGTGGCAGGTTTATGACGTCATTTTGATTAATAAAAAAACAGCTATAAAATTATGGATAACAAATTGTAAGCTACCATGATCACACTATATACTACTTTTTATATGCATGAATTTTGCATATTTTTTCATATTACAAGTTAATGCTTGACCACTATCCTGCCTGTTGGTAAGCAGAGATGTAGCCTTTGATGGTAAAGCGCACTAACTTAGAAGGTGTGATTATAATATATTCGACGGAGGAAGTCACGGGCACTAACTAATATTTCCATAATTTTCTACCTAAGTTCATAAATTTAAAACAATTACTGTAATGAGTTTGTATTACGAAAATTAAACGTGCGCAAATAATTGATAAGAAACAAAACCTTTGTGATTTCAAACAATTCCGTTTAGCAGAACTACGTTATCGCTTTTCAAATAATTCCTGGTAAAGAAGGTGGTAAATTACAGACACACAATATTCCAAGTTTCCCAAGAGTTTCCGATTTACTCTCAATTTATATAATTCCGTTCCACGAAGTTCCGAATAGGCCATTAACAATGGAAGTGCTCTTTTGAACTAATTAAAAATGGGCGCGTCTTCGACACAATTTAGACTATTTAAGTGCTTACGCGGCCCGTTTCTGTCCAAGTTCAAGTTGTTTCGAATAAAGAATTAATTATGAAGTAGAGAAGGCTAAGTTAGCGTCGGAGCGGACAACTTGCGAGTTGAACCGGTTACAATTTGTGGGAAAGTAGCAGGTGTGACACAGACCTGGAAAACTTGGACGAGTCGCTCGTACATACGCTTTGTTGCCTTCTCAGATGATAAACTTGATTTGAATCACAGATTGCACCTCTTTTAAATATAACTTGCTCAGCTCTATTGTTCCGCCGCCACCGCTGAAACTTACATCTGCATATTTCACGCTGAATAACCACTTGTAATTTTTAACTAGGGCGTAAAAGAGTTTTTGTGGTGACCCATTTTTTTCTTTTTTTTGTGATTTAAATAAAAGCAAATTTAAAATTACTCGTTTCCTATCGTAATTTTTCCTGTACTTGAAAATGAAATACAAAATGCGTGGTTAAAGTAATGACAGGAAAAAGTTCGATTGCAACAGTTCATTATAGTAAGTACCTAATTGTTTTATAATAATAGAAGAGAAACTAGTAAAGTACTTGATGGTGGATGTTTGCCATCGCTCGCAGGTATCTGTATACACCTAACTGCACTTCACCTTTATCGATGCCTTTAAAAGAAGGAAACAGTATACCTGCCAACTTATTGGGTAATTAAACGATGACGAGTACCCATTACCTTGAACTGAATTTGTCTGGCATTAAAATATTTATTAGGTTAGCAGGCTGGACCAAAAATAGGAAAGGTTAATTAGGACGAATTCTCTATACAACACTAGATAAAGTTATATCCTTTTAGAATCTTTTGCAGTACAAAATGGTATGAAATATCGGATCCCATGAAGCAGTACGGGCAAGGCATTGACGTATTTTAGAATAATTACCTAGAGACCAAGACCTGAAATTAAAGCTTAATATTTCCCCGAGGCATGGATTATTCGTGACGGCGTTAATTATTTAAAGCGCCACTTTATCCGCGTGATTGATCAATTTCGCGTTTCATCTCGCTCGTGGAGATCTCCGGCGATTTCTCATTTATTTCAGCCCATTATTTGATTTATGTCTTATTTATCAGCGACTTCCTTCAGTGATTCCAATTGTATTAAGATGCTGATTATTGCCCAAGGGCATAACTGCAGAATACTATAGTAGTGATAAATTTATACGCAGAAATTTCTAAGTTTGAAATAGTCATAAATTCTAGCAGAACATTCTTCTTTAGATTACGTTTTGTGATTATAGTAGTAACCCGATTATGATTAGCTTCGGGTTTAAGGCTTTACTTTGGGATTTACTAGTTCTCGAAATAATTGTTAATGATTAAAAGTAAATTTAAAAAATCTGAATAAACGACTCTATGAAAAGTGAATTAAAAAACTTGGTTCTCAAGTCCAATAGTTTAGAAGTCTGTAATATTGTAATAAATTTTAATGCGTAATGTATTGACATTAACAGTTGGAGTTCTAAATGGGCTTTAAATTTCATAGTAGATAATATACATATCTATTTTTGTTAAATATTATTTAACTGAGTACGTTATGAAACAATTTGATGATTAATTAATTTTGAACCGCGTTTAATTTCTTTTCGATGGTACTGTGTTTGTATTCATTATGCGCTTGTCAATATATACATTTGATTGCTCGTAGCTGTACATAAATTATAAATAAATTAATTTTATTTCTGTTTAAATACGTAAATATATACTTTCCAATTTTTGAGTATAAATATAAGTCTAGATTTGTGAGGATGACTACATAGCACATTGTATTAACTTGCGCAAAAGAATTAGCTTCAAAAGCTATTTAATTCCTAATGGAAATGTACTCTTGTTCATACATAAGTTTTGCCTCATCCGGACCCTCCCAATAGGTCTTATGTCATCTTAATAGCCCCTTCTCTGACCTTTTGGACAGATAATAGAATACAATAAGCATTATATCTGGGGTGAACGCGACACAATCGTTGTTTACTAGTCGTTTCGCTAATAGTAATAGACTTGACAACCGCCTTTATCTCTTATTCTCGCTTTAAGGATTTTTTGCCCTTTTTATATAAGTCGAAATGGACAGACTTTTATTATTCCAAGTATTGGAATATACAGAATGTGTATTATTTATATACGCTAAATAGAAAAACTACAATCCATCCTATACGTACTACCACGCTATGAAAAACGGTTTAAGCAGACGAAAATACGCTTAATATACGTAATATTTTAGTGCATATTAGGAACGTTCATCGTTAGAGCATTTTCCTAAAAATAGTCAACTTCCCTATTAATGGTAAAAACAGTATCGGATAAAAACCGGCATCGTTGGATACATTTTTATAGATACGTGAATTCTATGAATACGGCAGGTATTTTGGATGGCAATGGTTAAGTATAGGTTGTGAATCGAATATGACGAAACGTGTCCTTGAATATAGTGGCTAACTGATGCAAAAATGGAAAAAAGTAAACAAAAAAATAAAAAACAAACCCCCAATCATAACATTATGAATCGGTTGGTGACAAGTTAAGCAAGAAGTTTGTAGGTAGCCTAGCATTCTTTATGGAAATATACCTTCTCTGTATTCTATGAAAGATACCTAAAATCGACGCCAATCATTTATCATGATATTCTCGTCTACTTGCAAAGGACTGTAATCTGTATGCCGACCCAATACGGTCAACAATACTTGTTAAATAAGTGATTACAATCTATAGATCCTGACACTAAAGAGACTACCACTCAACTTTCCCCTTTTCAGTTATATAACACTACGATGCTGTTTACCGTTCAGTTAATATTTAAAGCAAACAGTTTTTAACGAACGGGAAGTTGCACTAAAACTTTGTACAATACGACCACAAAGCATTACGGAGGAACGTCATACTGGCTTTTAGTAAAGCCAAAATTACAGCACCGAGCTCCAAACCTATCGACAGTTGTCAATTTTGTAATGGATTTTATAGTTTCATCCATTTAAAAGCCGAAAGTATAATAAATCAAGTTGCTCTCTGATATTTTGACGTTTTTCCAGATATCAAATGTTTCACATAACAGTTTATTGATTATTACATTGTAAATTAGAATATGTTTTAGCAATAAAACCGAATTATTGTTAATAACAATGGTTTTTATTCACCAGTATCAAGAATGAAGTTAACATGTACCTGTGTAAATACAATAGTGGTAAAAGGTTACTGTCGTTCATGAATATCAGTAATACCAAATACATTTGCTTTGGCGACTAACTCAAACAATATGTAGGATGGACATGCTTCATGGAACGAAAATTATACCAGTAATAATATTAATGACTCAATAATAATACTAATAGTCTGACTATTAAACGAAACCCTACCATCTATAGTTATTCGCTACCCTATACTATATTCACTAGCTAAACGAATTCACAACTATCATCCACTATTACTGTGCAATCCTTACGCTTTATTAAAGCAAGATTAAACCCTCCAAGATTATGTTATCCAAAACTATTAAGCCCTGTACTACAACTCGGCACATTTACTCTCGTCCAAAACTCTCGTAATTAAACAAAGCAATCTAGTCTCACGCCACACCGTATCGAGCCATAACCTAAGAAAGCTACGTGTTTACGGCAACATCACAATCTACTACATACGTTATAATTAATGGTCCATTGCTTTAATCACAACTGCCGTACGCCACGTTAATAACGTTCGAGATTATGGATTTGACTTATTAGTATATAATTAAATAACCTATGTACTAGATATATGAGTGAGGACGTCGTTTTGACTAATGACTTGTGCGAGAGCAGCACAATCAACAGATGACAAGCAATTAATTGAATTAATTGCGGGCAGCCGGACCGCCGACGTGCGTTAAAGCGGCTGCGATCCACAGGGAGCAGCCCTGACCTTACAGTTGAACCCAACTCGTAATCTCGTATTATGCTGACATTTCACAGATTGGAACATAAATGTAAGTGTTTGTTTAGTTATATCAGACCTTTGATTGTTAGATACGTCATAAAATCGACGGACAATTCGTAATTACGTTCTTCAAAAAATATAATGCCTATAAAATCTTATGTTTCAATAATGCGTTAACATATAAGATTTTTTATCAAATTAGTTTTTATTAAAAACACATTTTAGGAAATTTAACGGAGTAAATATGTTATCTCTAGTTCTAGTTTTCGGTTTTTATACTATCTTATCCTTTGAATAAGGAAACGTTATGAATGAAATGAACTTTATAACAGTTTACAATGTAGTCCAAGGAACGAAATAAACTATTCGGAAGTTGCAAAAGGTTCGCTATAACAATATTGTTAACCTGCTATACATAGGTATGTTACTAGTGTTATTCTTATACATAATTCGTCTACCACAAGCCTGTTATACATATTCTTTTATCTTCTACCCAAAGGCCAATTGCAAGCGATCAGTACAAAACCTTTATAATCAGTCTGTGTATTGGAACAAAAAAAAATGTTTGTATTTAATACTGATAAACGAATATTACGTTTATAGCAAAAAACGGCGTCGAATTCTGTAACATGAGAAGCACAATCAACGTACGACTAATTAACGGAATTAATGGTAAGCAAACGGAACAACGGCAGCTAAGTAGATGCATTCCGCAGGGATCGGTCCTCGTCGCCAATTCGATCAACAGTACGTATAGTATGCTTCTATAGTTGCTGGCAACCCTGCCATAGCTTGTTTGAAACGGTCCTTGAATGAGGGTCTTACCTAGACATAAATAGTACATAATAATTAATAATAAGAAATACTCCTTGTCTAATGAAAGATTCCGTTAAAGTTACAATCAGCCTTTCATATTTAATTTTACCTTTTTGCCGATAAAAAGTAATGATAATAATTATTGCGGTCCTGCCGTTGCGAGCGAAATTTAACCGTAATTCATTTGTCAAAGGTTCACTTCATATTGACACTAATTAATGTTTTAGTTGAATCTTAGGCGTTGTCCTAGCTGGGCGATATGAGGCAACGCGACGCGATCGGCACTTCTCCATGTAAACATTATACCAAATCATAGTTGCCACGTAATTAATATGTATTACTCATTTTTCTGTTCAAGTATTAAAATATATATTGTATTTTTTTACCTATACTACAGTTTTGGGAAGGAAAAATACATTTTCCATCATATTTTTTAAAGTAAATCAGAACACCTGTATTCACGATATAGGTACATACATAGGTCCGAAATCAGCCACTGAATACGTGTTAATTTCTTCTGTCCCTTTCTTAACCTTATCACACACAGAGATGCTTATCTTCATGAATAAATGCAGAGACTGACAGTATCCAATGCGTCAAAGGTGTGACTAATGGTTTCAGCAAGTGCAGCACAATCAACAGATAACAAGCAATTAATTAAATTAATTGCGGGCAGAGGGAGCGACGGCTACGGGCGCCTAACTGGCTGCGCTCTCCGGAGAGGCCAGCTCTCGACTTACACTCGATTGCGGCCAAATACCATACAGATTCTCTAACGTTCAATATAATACAAGAATGTAGTTTATACCAGTTTATACATTGTGTTGTTTAATCCCAATTCTCCTTCTTATCTTAAAGAACGTTTCATTTTTAAATTTCAAAGTCACGATCTCAATCTTCGCTCCACCCACAACCTTTCCCTTCTGATGACTTCTCATTTTTCTTCCTTCTATTCTAAGTCCTTTACTATTATCGTTTCTGGAATTCCATTCCCTTAAATATACGCTATGCTGAGTCCCTTGTCAACTTTAAGAAACTGGTTAAAGAGTTCTACGTAAATAAGACATAAGTCTATAACCTTTCCTTTTTTCCTTTTTCCTTTTTTGTATGTCATTCGTTATAGTTTATGTTCAACTTTCTAACTATTTATGTATTTTTCGTACACCGTTACCTTCTTCTATGTATTCTTTTAATATCCTCTATCCAAAGGCTGCCTGGATGAAGTCGCTACCTTAAGCGACCGTAGTGATAAGGTCGCCCTTTGTACACCGTACCTTTCTATACACTGCTGTATATGATTTTATTTGGAGTACAAATAAAGAATATTTGTAATGTTACACGAAAGTTACGAAGGTTGTGAATGTTTTGCCATTTAAAATAGGCTTATACCCAATACCCAATTTAATGAAAAATATATCTATATATATCCCATTGTTATAAAATGCCAACAATGTTTGAAAAAAGTATTTATTCCATTGGTTAGGTTTGTCCTGGGCATATAAATGATTGTATAGGATATAGCTAGCGAAGGACACACGATTACGGCTGACAAGGCAATTAATAAGGGCAGATGGCGATTGAGCACGAGTCACCCGCCTGACCGGTATTAATCATAGGCATGCTGCCGTATTACGTGTCGGGATAATCATTTGTCGCCTTATATCATCTCAATTGACAATCGACGATCCATTTCATAATAAAGTTTTGGACCAGTTAGGTCTTTTACATTGCACATTGATATTTTCAGATTTTTCAAGCGTAAAACAGACTTATATATATGTATATTAAGGTAATTTATAAATATTAGTATTATTTTTGAAAGAATAAATAGATCCTTGTTTTTCAAAGATACTTTTCTACGAAATAATTGTATAAGTGTTTACTCATGGTAAAACCAGTACACAAATAAATATTTAACGATAAACACAAGTACTTATCAATCGCCTTCATACATTTGATTATCAAAATAAACTCAAAACGAAATACGTAAACATTCAGATATTTGAGTACTATCTATAAAACGTGACTCGTAAAATTGCCGTCAGATTTTCATATCTCAGTAGTGCCCTGAAAATGAAGCTCTGAACACAACAGCGTAACATCTCGGCCTGGTCCATAAACCAAATGCGATCTGAGAAATTTGCGGTGAATAAGAAATTCCCTCTCATTACTCGTGTCACTGGGAGTCTGCGAACACTTATCATCAACGCGATAATATCATTGCTGAAAGTAAAATACGTGAGAAACTCAGTTATAGTCGACTTCAGTCGAGTTCTATCTAGTATTGAAATGTTTTTATACCATTTTATCAGCAAACGGAACACTTGAAAAGTTTTAGAGCCGAATCTGAGTGTTCGGATAGTTTGATTTAAAATCGGAAAAACCTCAATATAGTTTGTATTTTTTGGACTTTTACAGTTCATATTTCTTTTTGAATGTTAGATTTTATTTATTTTTCAGAACAGTGCAATTCACGAGAATTTCTGTTACTACAGCAACGTCGACTAATTTGACTTTAGTGGGATTTTATGAGAAAGGTTTTATTTGGTATTTTGTCTGAAATTTATTTGAAAAATTATTTAAAGCTCCCTCTGAGGACAGACCAGAAAATAATCCACAACCATGTATTGTTACCATAGGATTAGATTATTAGAATTATACTCGGTTTCACAGAACGGCGACATCAAAAATAATATTCATCATTGTTTAAAAGAATGTACTCATAAAATAAGAGGATCTTGACTTGAAGCGGGAACCGGTTACATCCAAAACATGAGCATATAACTTACTCTATAGCTAACCGTCATCATAGTTACATCTGATAGCAAGTGTAAGACATTATGATGTCACTATAATGGACTTTCCTTTCATGTAATAAAAGCACACGTATCGGGCTCCTTAATGACATTTTACTTGCTTGATTGTTGCTGTCATGGTATCAAAGTAGGGAGGGGGCTAATTAAAACTTGTATAAGAGGAGATCGACGTCCTATTCTGCCCAGTGGTTAGCGTGTAGACTTAACATAATTATTTATCGAAGTTTCATAATAAACATTGTTTAAATAGGTTCTTTTCCAGTATTGGACATAATATCGGAAAATATTGACGACTTCGTAGTCTAGTTATTGACAATGCTGGAGAAACGAGAGAAGAAATAGTTTGTTCTCCATATCATCTGCGAAACATGAAATGCCAACAGGAGGCATAGGTTTCCATAATCATAATAAACGTGTATTACATACTTTTATGTATTGATAGCTTTATAAAGTCTTGTTACTTTTAGGCTATAAATATGAGATTGATTGCAAGTAGCGGAGTAAGGTTGCAAGTACTATTGCTGTACTCCACTTGTACAAGGTCTTGAAGAGCGTTCGTCTCAGTTGCATCTCTCCTGATAGCATATGAGCATAATCTGATGGTTATACTTATTAGTGTGCCTAACATAGTCTTTCTAGGGTCAATACTTTTTTCATATTCATCATGTTCCGTTTGCAGCGCCGGAAAACCCGTTGAAGTGTCTTTCATTTCAATTTCAGTACTTTTCAGTAATACTTATTAATTATTATGTCCATTAGACAGAGTGAACAGGGTTATTTACTTAAAAGTAAGCGTCTATTGGATTTTAAAACAGCTTCGAAGTTTAACATGTATGTTATTGGATTACGTCGAAATTCTATAACTATAATATATTATACACTATCGACTATAGAATTACCTGATTAATCCCGCAACACATTTCATATTGAATGACAATATTGTTCCAGCATGAAATGCACGTCGATTGTGTACATGACTAATGACTTAAGGAGGATTCATTACGTATTAATGTATTAGAGAAATTCCTTGGATACCAATGGATATACCGGCTATGTTATTGAATATTTTGATAGAAGATAATATTGACATCAATACACGTATGTTATGAATGT
>DWJN01001559.1:0-17581 GCA_018248895.1 Carystus phorcus
GCCAAGGTTTATTTTACTTGGTCTAATAGGAGTTTAAACCGGTACTTTGCTAGTCCACGTTTTGTAATAAGGCCGTTAAAGTTTGTGTACGTCAAGCCAAAATAAAATTGGGAAATAGGCAGGATGATGATGTTAACCTATTTATGTCAACTATTAATTCTCGTCAATTAGTTTGGATGTTCCTGTTAACAATTGATTTACTTCTCTGCAAAGGGAGAAATAATTATGTTGTCATTTTAGGGAATTAGGCCTGCCTATCCGCGTTGCAATATTATAAATGCAAAAAGTAAAAGAACTGATAGCGTATATAACACTGAAGATGTTATTAAGATCGCTAATAACTATAACCGATTTCCTGTGAAATAAACTTTTCACGGTAATTTTTAGACGCAGAGTGATAGAATGACTGGCAAAATCCTTAATAATGTTCATTATAGTCCTGTTAATGGATTACAATATCTAATAGCTATATTAATTCTGACCTTCTAACATTCATATTGAATACTTTTACAGTACTCATAATTACTGTGGCTGACCCTTACGCCCTTCAAAATTCGAATCAATACAATGTACGCATAATAAACGCATGCGGCGAGAAGGGATAGGACGAATAGAACGAGGACGAAAAAAAGGTGGGCCGTATTGGAACGGTCTGGAATCCAGACCTCAATGGCATGATATTTAGTTAACACCAAGTAGACTTGCTAGTGCGCCGATATCTACTATCAAATGAACTGTTTACGTCAATATACACCACTATTAAATAACAAGAGGTTTTTACAAGTCTCGTTTACAAAGCGGGTCGCAGTTGTTCACGCTTTTTGCCTATCACCAACAAATTGTACTGCTAATAACATTTGATGGTTTCGAGGTTCTTCTTTTTTATTACAAATCAAACAACTGAGGTATCGTGGTTTTTTACAGTTGCTAGTTTCGTAGCACTTTCTAGAATAGCAAGTCATTAAATGGCAAGGTAATGTTGTACGAGGTTAATGAAATGCTCGTCATGTGTCGCTTTTCATTTTAAAATCAAATGTTGCTTAGAAGTCAAACGTCTATTCGATATCCACAAAGTCTAAATATATATAGCTCAAAGGTGACTGACTGACTGACATAGTGATCTATCAACGCACAGCCCAAATCACTGGACGGATCATTGCCACTTCAGCCGACTAATTCGCTGAGCTATGTCGGTTAACTTTGTTCTTCTACGGATCTCCTCATTTCTGATTCTGTTACGCAGAGAAACATGGTATTACTTCGGAATTACAACTATTTTATCTGCATATCATAACAGCTCATATTTCTAACAAAAAATACTGACAACGAGTGTCATACAATACTATTATTGTGTGCCATTATGTTCAGTAGCGTGCAGTAAAAGGGTTCACTAATAGACAATGCGTTTTCATTGTGCAAATACCGCTTGAAACTCTAGCCTGGCTGCTTTCTCGGCACAACGTAAAGGGCACGTAATAGAATACTGGAAGATGTGTTGTCTAGCGATGGTAATACATATAGCTATATATATGATGGGACTGAGCTCAGGCACGATCGTTGGCTGACTTTACATATTTAATGCGTTACTGTACTATAGCCGATCTATGCTAATATTATAAAACTGAAATGTTTGTTTGTTTGAACGCACTAATCTCAGGAACTACTGCTTCGAAATGAAAATTCATTTTTGTGTTGGATATTTTATTTACTGAGGAAGACTATATAGCATTACGCTACGGATAATGGAAGTTGAGCATTGATAAGAAATGCTACAAAAACGGGTCAATTTTTATTTCTTTTATTTTTATTTATTTCATATGCTTCTACTCCATATTATAAAAAATATTTCTCCTACATATAAACTATAAGTGGGCCAAATTTCATACTCCTCCGTCCGCACAATTTTCGTAAAAAGGGGTCCAAAGTTTATGCTTCACGTATTAATATATAGATTTAATCCAAATGGTGCTTTTTTAAAAATATTCACATCTCGCTCTGTGTTCTTGCTCTCGCTCTGTCAGCTGGTATCTTTGTAAGTGCTCTCTTAAAGTACAAAATATCAATTTCCCTGTTTTAATCAAGACACAACCTCACGAGTCTCCTTTGCGTTATGCGACCAGTAACAGAACAAGAGATTACGTCTAGGTATCTTAATAAACCACTAGAATTGTCTATAAAGATCTGAAATTTTGGTGGTGTTTTTTTGTGATAAAATAAACATTTCTTATTCTTATATAAACATCTATGTGTAACAACAACATTGTAAATTGGTAAAACTAATTAACAATAATCTTTATATATATAAAGTACCTACGTGTCACGATGTTTGTCCGATATGGACTCCTAAACTATACTTACCCGATTTTAATCAAATTTAGTACACCGTGTCCAGTTTTATTTAACTTAAAGATACGATAGTTTATTCAATTTATAGTTGCAATATTATTTTATTACAAATTATTTGTTTAATATTTCACAAAGAATTCGTTCCATAAGATTCTAACAGATGGCGGTGTAAGGTAATTAATTGGCAAAATTGAGTATGTAAACCTTTGTCACAGCAACGCGTGGCCGGGTCTGTTAGGTTATGTTGTTTCAGAAACACGTCTGCTGGGTCAACTAGTAAAATTATATAAACGGCAGGTAATTAACAGCAGGTAAGTAATAAGAACCGTGAGGAGTAATGATTTATAAACTGTTTTAATTATTTAAATTGTTTTAAGACAATCGCGCAGTAAAAACATGATGAACATCATGAGCATTGACAAGGTTCTTTGAAAAGAAAATAATATGATAAGTTAATAGATATTCTAGTATGCCTTGAAATAAATTTGAATCGCAATAATGGAAGCACTCATTGACCTGCGACTCACATCTTAGGATCGAGCGAGTTCAGTAGCTGTGGGTGCGGTAGATAGCAGGATAGCTGGATGGATAGTGGCAAACATTTCTTGAGCGGTTATGTGCTTCCGAGGGCACGTTAAGCCGTCGGTCGTCATTGTTATCGTAAATAGCAATCGTCAATGCATGTCGGACGCATCAAAACTTCCGACACTTGCTAAACAACCAATCCGCACTGTAGCAGCGTGGTGGAATATGCTCTAGACCTTCTTAGTGATGAGAAGATACAACAAAAAAACTATGAGTTTCAATTAAATGTTAAGGAATACCAACGCCTACAATTTGAAATTGTTAAATTTATTTAAAACTAAGTTAACATCTCAGGCCCGCATCATCATATAACTTTTGATCAAAGAACGTTTCGAAGCAACAAAGCTCCCTTTGTCGTAACTCGAAACTGGAGATTGAACTATTCGTATAAGGACAATAACCTCGGTTAAAATGTCAGAAGTTTTCGCGTTAATTCACATGAATAAAATTTGTTTGTTTATTTAAAAGGTAAAATCTTATTCTTGTCTTAATATTATAATAGCGAAATTTTAATTAAAAAACAACGGAGACTTAATTGTGCGAAATAGCGTATAGGTTACTTTTTATCCCGGGAAAATGAATGGATAATGCGAGAACGGGTAGGTTAGTTCATTGTCGAACGGGTATCGAACTTGGTATACATTTACGGGTATGGTTGGAAGATGTAGTAAACCTAGATTTACCCTGGTTTACTTTATTACCCGAGGTATTTTGGTAATGTACACGTACTTTATATATATTAAGATATTTCGTTTTGTGAAACCACTCTTACAAAAGATACTGAGGCAAATAATAACTCGATTTGTCCAAGGCTCCGACCTAACGATAAATATATTAACCTATTTAAAACAATAATTATTTCGAGGTTTCCGGTAAATTCGAGTACAGTGAAGTAATGACATCATGTATTCTGTTCGCAGGACCTTGGAACCAATGGGTCTTGAATAACAAAGGCCCCTCTAATTGGGACACCAACACTTAAACCTAGCGTCATTACTGTTTTTGAGTATAAATGATAACATTATACATTTATAGGGCACCTTTCTGAAAAGATAGGTGCAATATATTTGACGTTCATAAGTGTATTTATAAATACCTGTGTACAAGAATAAATGATTTGAGTTTGGGTTCGAAATAATAAAATAATTAAATTATAATGTAGGTAAAGTTTATTGGTTTCTTATTAATTTTGACAGCATTTGTAGAATGATAATAATATGTAAATTAATACAATAACATACACATCTTTGGATCGAAATGTGAATAACTTTGAACGCCCTCAAAAAGACACAAAAAAACAATCATCAATCAAACCGTAAGAAAGAGTTCAGTAAAATACAAACAAACAGAATAACAATACATGGAGATCGAAATTGTCTTCTAAATTGATCAAATGTGTGAAATAAGTGTCAAAATTAGTAGCACTATCAATTATTTCCAGTGCGTGTATTAAATTCTGTGTCTTAAAATCTAAGTTTTATTAAATATCCTAATGATCTCACAGCTTTATTGACTGTTAGTAACGTTTGTGAGATAAGAGAATCAACACGCAGGGCGTCATGATAACACTACAGTTTAAACTTGGCACTCACGCAAGTCACGACATGTTAAATTACTCAAAGACGTTTCGTTTGATGCAAATTATCGAATCGTTAAGCGTAGTATTTACCTGCATGCACGTAAACAGGTTTTTTAATAGGTTACGGCGAATTTTGTTAAAAAATTAAATATAGATTAACCTACAATTATGGCCGAAATGTTGTTACTCCGCGACGTTTTCGAAAGTTAACGATGTAACCAAAAATATTTTATAATAAATAACGCCACACACTCATAGCAACACACCGAGATTCTTCGTGTCGTGGGTGTTATGGACAACAGAGAAAAACAATTACAATCACACCCAGACCGAGAACAGAAATTGAAATTCATAATTAAAATTTATTCCTCCCAAGGAATCGAACCCACAACGCTTCGAATGGCGGTCCGGTATGATAACAATTACACCATAACGTTACAAGTGCATAAAATATTTTTATTCCTTTCAACATTTCTTTCACTAATTCTGAAGTCCACGAAGACTGTGGCAGTAGCGGCCATATAACTATATAATAATGATGTACCCAATAATTTCGAAATACCGAGAAAACAATGATAATATGTAATTGTATGTATTAAAACTTGTTTCGCTAATCAACAGCGTGCAATCGTGAGCTAGGTGTGTTTACAGTTTCCTTGCAAAACCAGTTTTTCATACGATAACAATGCTTAGTCAATTGATGGACAAGGTTCAGTCTGTCCAAGCAATTGTTACATTGTCTATTTTATACTGTTTCTGGACTAGACTGTGAATTATTATCTATATTGTAGGCAATAAAATAATTAAGGAGGTTATCCAATATGGTATCTAAGATTGTATTTCTCTATTCGGGTGTTTGAATAGGAGCCCCAGTGGTACTGATTTTAATATAGTTTTAACTATAAGAAAGTTGTTTTTTTAAATATAATTCCGTCAATGTGAAAGAAATAAAAGTGTATGCAACTTTTGGTAAAAGTTTGATTGTTTTAGCTTTTCTAATTATTGCAACAAAGTAATAGATTTTTAATTAATAAAGTACTAGCTATGCAGGGCGCACGTTTCTACGCTGTAACTTAACATGTGTCCGATCGATATAATTTTGGTACCGAAACCTTCATCAGAGAATTCTGAACAAAGTTTCTAAAGACTTCGAAGTCGTATCTCCTACCATTTCAGTCCATAAAGGACAAATAAACAAGCAAAGAAGCAAAAATACAAACATTGTTTTTTATGTATAGAAGTAGGATCAATTTAAATAAATAATAAAAATGTATCAACAATATTTTACAATGCTGTGACAATTTGTAAATAAATAAAAATTTCGAAGGGAATTGAAGACAGAAATCTTCTTTTATCTTTACATTTACTTCGCGCGACGAATCTTGTCAGAGATTTTTAAGTAAAAACACTAATATCTATCCATTATATATAAACAGAACAACTGACGAGAAAAATGTAAACTAAACTCCATGAAAAATACTCAACTTTTTTGTCATAAAAGAATATACAATTTTTTTCTCCCCCCTTTCTTCATCTTTTTTTTACATTTCCCTTCATGAGACCTTATAATTTCCAGACCACCTTAAGTTGCTAAATTGTGTTACAAAATAAAGGAGCCGATCAACAACTATACAATGGTTGTTAGTTAAAACAAACTTGCATAATGTGTGTAACAATGGATGTTTGTTACATACAATTACTGAACAATGTAGTCATTACGAAATTACTGAGGGATTTTTTATTCAACACAAGTTCCGTGTTATTAATATAAATAATAACAAAGAATACATATATCCTCGTATTGATAAAAAAGGACAAACGTGTATCATAATCCCTATTGCAGTAAGAGAGGAAGACAAGTGAACAGTTACAGCAGAGATATCAAATAAATACAATACAAGCATTCACACACAGAACCCTTAATTTAGCAAATGTGGTCAGCATACGTATTGCAGCACGCAATAAATAGGCTTACGAATATATAATTATCCAAAGGTTTTAAAGGGGGTTTTTCAGTAATCAACAAGAGACAGTTAACAAAAAGTTTAAACGCATCATTGATAGCTTTGAAAAAAACAAAGTTATTTCGAAGTATCTACTCAATTTGATTTGTACACAAGTACCAGTTGAATTAAGAATAGTTTTTCAATAAGATTGAAAGATCAATATTGAATTAAAATTGTGTCTTCTATGAACAAACGAATTTAGTTTTTCATCACGGAAACGGCTCGGTGGCTTCGATACAAAAACGATCAATTAAAACCCTCCTCGCTCCACTTCGCTCTTTGATTGGATGGGGCGCAAAAACGTCACGATCGGGAAGTCATCTCCCGTTCTGACTGACTGATGGTAGAAATTATGGGAAAATAATAAATTACGTCCGTACTGAACGAGTTCGATTGTGGCTTTGTTTGGAAATTGAACTGGGTTTTCCCAGAGATAGCAACTGACAAAAGGGTTCTTGAAAAATGTGTAAAAACATGTTCTTTTACTAGAATTCTATACTAATAAATCAGCGACGAAACTAAGTAAGTCTGTACATTGGAAGTATTTTGGAAAATATACTAACAGTAAGCTTTGTTTATGTTAGAGAGAATAAAACTGTCAATTTGTATCTCAGTGCGGGATTACGTTGAGTGTAGTCCTTATTCAAGAGGAATATTCCTTAGTACAATAAGTCTGATAATCAAGTAAATGTACGATCAACTTTCTGATGACCTCGCCATATGATAAATGGCTTTGACGTAGCACATCAGGGCTGGGCACTGCACTGTCATTGCCACGCCGCCCATTAAGGTCCAAGTTCGTGGCCTTCACGTAATGGCGTCTGAAGTTCACGATAGCGCCAGTCACGCTAGGGGTAACGGAAGTCTTTGTGATTTAGGGAAGGACGACCTTTATTCTGTCGATGAAATATTTTTAATGAACCAAATCGTTATTTGATTGTTTTGATCAATTGAATCGAATATTTCAATTAAGTGGAGTAGTGGAGAGTAAACGCTTGTGAGTTTATTTGAATTGAATCGTTGATTGATTTATTCATTCAAATAAGCAAATTGCATGCATTCGATTAAATCGTTAATTTTAAAGCATCATCAAGCATTGGAATAATGCGTAATTAAATGGATTGAGGGATTGGGTTTCTGTGTACAATATTTTTTTTAATTTTACATAATAGTTTATTTTTTATGTACCTAGTAGCTGACGAGCAACGTGATGGTAAGTGATCATCGCCACCCATAGACCCCCGATATCCTATCACCGATGCGTCGTAGGTCGAAAAATAGAAAAGAAGAAAGAAAAATTGTACTCTGACTCTCAAGCCCCAAGCCGGAACACGATGAGCCGTTTGCCGGCTGATTCGAATAAGACTTTCGTTTGGTGCCTTGTCGATAGCTTCTTTTTCTTCATCCCATCACTATACCATAACGTTCGTGCGAAGGGCAAGTTTCAACCATGGTCGGTACAACCTTGATCGTTGATGACCACGAAATTGACTGTTTTTATTTAAACATCAATGCTCTTGTTGACAAGCTTCACATTTAGTACCTTTTTAATTGAATGCTTAATAAAACATCGGCGACTGATACTAGCATTACTAAACAATGCACAGTTCCAAGTAGTGGAGTTAAGAATAATGCTTTGTAAAGAGGTTCTTTCAGGGTGCTTTTATAGTGTGAGGATAATTTGTGTTTTAGTGTCTACTACTTAAAAAGTTTTTGAAAAATTCATTCCCTAAAGGGGGAAAAAGTTTTTATGAGTGCACAGAGGAATTTTGTATTAAGAATCTTGGTCCAAGTGCAATATTTTACTGGATGTTTTCACAGCTATCAGTACATAGTCTGGAAATCAGTTCATTTCATTTTTGCAGGTACAATTATAAGTAAAGTTTTTAAATTTATGAGAATCTCTTTCCGAGAATTTGTTTTTCAGCAAACTTATACTCTTATAATAAACATGTTAACTTATATTCCAGAAAACTTTAGCAGTTACTTTTGTAATTCATTGTCAAATCTAACAACACCCAAACCCCACGTTAGCGTTAGGGAGTTTTGTCGTGATTGCTTTTACTGCCCCATTCGTGAAGGACATTGTCGGCACAAGGTTAGAACCTTGTATCGACAATGTGAAGGTTCTTTTGGAATCTATGGATGAAAGAATAAAAATAGCACACAGAAACAGCTTATTGGGAAATGGTATTATTTTGGATAAGTATATCAATGACAAGGTTCTGCTACAATTACATTTTCAAATTGGATGATTCATCGAATGTTAGTTTTGATCTAAAACATGTTTTGAAAAGCTTGTTTGAATGTTTGTTCTTATTTGCTTTAAAGGCTTTTCGAAATCGTTGCAAATGTTATAGTTTATGGTTTTCTTTTGATTAGTTTGTTGCTGCTAATTTTTGAACCATTTTGCATGCATACCTAACAATTATTTTTAGTTTTAATTTCTATGGAAGCTTCAAATGCCTATTCTGGTCCGGTCAGCTCCTGTTATTGGGAATGTTTAACCTCACTCCACGAGGCTCACTACACCGTAGATTCTTTTGAGTCTTGGTTGAAAGAAAGTAAACTGTATTCATAATCAATTTGCAATCTGGACTTCTAAAATAGCTAACTTCATTGCCATTCGTTGTTCGAGTGACTTGCACTAAAGGATGTTAAAAGCTTTACCCGGAAATTTTTAATTCGCTGTCTATCGAAGCACAACGTTTTAGTATAACAGTAGCACGAAGCAAGGTCACAACCTTGACCAATACTGGAACACGAATGGAACCATTATTCATTTCGATTTTCACCCCAACACCCCACAGAAATCAGTATAGCGCGTAGACCTTGTGACGCCTTTAACGTATTCCAACGGTGAAAATATTTTTTTTATAGAAAAAGCTCCGCCCACGACTACCTCCGTGTAGAATTTAACAAAAAAGTTATTGTTCAATTCGCAGATTTTATAACTTAGAGTTCTAAAATAAAAGTGGACTAAGTTACTCCTTATTGCAATAGTTATCTGTCTGTGAAAGTCCCGTCAAAATCGCTCCAGCCGTTCAGGTTAGCAGGAATAAACTTAAAAATGTATTTGTTTATCACCATAGACTTGGTCAAATCCGCCATTGCTAATTATAAA
Source organism: Carystus phorcus (assembly GCA_018248895.1). NCBI lineage: Eukaryota > Metazoa > Arthropoda > Insecta > Lepidoptera > Hesperiidae > Carystus > Carystus phorcus. The sequence continues at coordinate 9,641 of DWJN01001559.1, forward strand.
TAAAAAAATATCCAGAAAATAATAATATTGTCAATTGTTTGTAAATGTAATAAGAAATGCAGCGGCGACATCTAATGACATAATGACGAAAAATAATGACTAATAATGATAGATTATAAAAAATTACTTATTAATATTCATGGCCCTGTTGTTTAATTGATGGCGGATGGCTGTCTGCGAAGGTTCCCGGGTAATTCTATTATGTAAACGACAATTATAATTTACATAAAAAGCTGAAGGTAAATAACGTATTTAATTTGGCAATTTGTTTAAATAACTTTCCATTCAGAATATTAATGAATTATATACACAAACGTCATCTTGAATCGCTCCATCAGTTTGTACTGTAGTGTATGTGTAGATTACTCTGTCTCCTATACACTCTTTAATAAAAAAACACAGATTAACATAGTAGTTGAAGTGATAAATACCCATCACTGGGAATAAAGTTATCTGTGCAGATGTAGGATGTATTTACTCTGTGACGAAGCGCGGGAAAAAGAGATTGTGACGTACGGTGCAGAGGTGAGAAAAGTAATTAGTGTGATATAGGAGCCGATATTCCATATTATGTTATGTTGTTAAAAATATAATACAAGTACCGACATTTAAGTATTAGTAAACGTGTCTCAAGATAGCTTAAACAGATAATTAAACATTGCTAATATACTTTTTAATTATTGTGATACATATGTGATACAAGTTATGTTAGTAACATTTATGTATATGAAAAATGATTAATTACTCATTACAATTTGCAATCTAAAACTGTCCCAAAACTTGGCACAGCCTCAGCCTCACAATAATAGGTTAGAATCACAGTATTTAGATATTGAGACATATATTTAGAAATTGTTGGGAAAGGAATAATTTTCGTATTTGGGGTGTATTCATTATTTAAAAATGTATATTTGTATCTGCCTTTATTTCTGTTAATTTGGAATACGGGTTAGCCAGTTTGAACACAATTTTAAGGGATCTGTTAAAGTAAGCTTAAGATGACAGAAATTTTAGAATTATTTCAATTTGGAAAATCGAATTTGTTCTTGAGATGGCAGAAATTTCTGTTAATTTTAAATTTCTGTTATCTGACTCACACATTCTCTATCCCGTACATTATTTTCCATTTAGTCAGGATACATCTAGAAGCTTCCTTTCAATTTTAATTTTATTCTTTTCATTCCTTTCAATACACTCGAGACGTATTGTACAGCATGCTACACGACAATTTGTTTTTACTATATATTTTTAACATCGATTATTTCAATCGAATGACATTAAAAAAAATCCCATATACTCTATCCCTAATTCGTCTAATACGATTTTCCGATGTGTTACAAAAGGTTCTAGATATTAATATTGTAGTGCTAAATACTAAATGGTACTAAAAACACTTGTACTAAACCAAATATGATTAAGTAACTTTTACAATTGTTTGATGATTATTATATTATCTTAACTGACATCACAGATAAATCCTAGCATTATTTTATCTGTTTCGTATTCTACAATTACTTGAAGGTTTCGAGTAATTTTCTGTTTTTTATTCTATTAAGCGAAATCCACGTTAAATAAGGAAAACAGAGTTAATCCCTTACGAACGAAAGTCTTGTTTACACGGAAATTTTACAGTTGCCTTATTACATACTCTTATGTATTTACAACGTAATATTAATTTATTTTATCTAAAGACCCGTCCGCGGTCAAAATTCGTCGGTAATATATTTGTCAGTGTTACTTCATATTGACAATATGAACGTGTAATACGTCTTATAAAGTAACTTTGCTTTATTTATACTTGCATTACTAAAAAGGGGTACATAGATTTCTCTTCACGTATTTATTGTATAGATTTATTCAAGAATGTTCAACATTGTTTTAATATTACATCACATATTACAGTGAGCAAATCGTACGTAAAACATAAATAATTTTCGTTAATTGTTAAGATTCTAATTCTTTTGAGTATCTATGTATAAAAAACTAATACACCCGACGAACTTTGTATCACCTTGGAACATTTGTCCCGTTTTTGTAGTATTTCTCATCAATGCTCAGCTACTATTGGTCGTAGCGTTATGTTATTTAGTCTATAGCTTTCCTCGGTAAATGGACTATCCAACACAAAAATATTTTTTCAATTCGTAGCAGTAGTTCCTGAGATTAGTGCGTTCAACCAACTTATAATGTTAGTATAGATGACGTTAAAGTTTAAGTACGTAGTAACTTGGTTGCGTGAAAAACAATTATTTTTATGATAACACTGTTGTCACTTTACAATGTTGCAAATAAACGTTATTTTTTATGTTAAAAAAACGTGACGGTGAGGAAATGGCGCGTGACACAGCCATAAACGAAACAGCACATTGCGGGCGGAAATTGGGCCGCCATAAAAACACCATAAAATGTTTCACCAATCAATTACTAAGCCGACGCCTTGCGGTGTTTCATATCTATGATTTCGATTATCTTACAGTTTGTGGCCTATTGTTATTAATTTTTAAATTGTTTTTGATATGGCCGATAATTTGCTGGAAAGAAATAAGAAATTTTCCATTTTCGAGTTTTACACTGATTGATACCATAATTGTTTTCTAATAGGTACCTAGGACATTATAATCTTAATATATAAAAATTACGTGTCGCGGTGTTTGTCCGCGATGGACTCCTAAAGTACTTAACCGATGTTAATCAAATTTTGCACACCGTGTGCAGTTTGATCCAACTTGAGAGATAGCTTACTGAAACAGGCAGGAAATGTTTGTATAATAGAAGTAACGATTACAGCATAACTAAGTAAACTAGTGTTATAGTAGTATGAGCTGTAAGTTACTCGTAAAGGGGATGATTAGGGTTCGATACTGATTCCAAAAATGCAATCAGTAAAATCTTTGTCTGTCTCTCAGTATAACCGTTATAGAAACAAAAACTACTCGACGGATTTTAACGAAACTTGGTACAATTATTTTTCATACTCCTGAGCTGGTAATAGTATAGTTTTCATCACGTTACAATCAATAGGAGCAGAGCAGCGAAGGGAAATGTTGGAAATACGGGAGAAGTCACTCTATTTTTAATCTTTCGTCGCGTGTGCAACCTTCATGGTTAAAGCTACACAGAAATCATGTATGACGGAAATGTTCTCCTAAAAATTATATAAATATGGCAAAACAACGTTTAATGCAGTCAGCTAGTATAAAATAAGGTCAGCGTTTATTTATATTAATTGACATACATAGAGGACTGGCTTAAAAAAAGATACATCTAAATGAGAGTTTAATCTTAAGTATATAGTCTGTGAGACGACGATAGTGTTATCGAATTGGCGGGAATGCTATATTTTGTTATTGAGACTTTATATAGGTTCGCGGTCGACGACCGTAGGTTAATGACCGTTAGCGTTAATATCAACTGTTATTGTTTTTATCGTTTTAAATACATCGTGACCTACTTTATTATAATTTACAGTGCGTTAATTTATTATAACTATATATTTTATTAACGGTTTTTGCTAAATTCGTTATTCTTTCCTTTTTGTTTTATTTATCACTGTTTCTTAGTTTTAGATTTATACACATTGCTGTGGAATATAAAACGAGGGTCATGAAATACGATATTCTATATTTACAATCTTTATGATAAAATATCTTTTTTGTAATAAAACTTTTTGATTTACTTTCGTCGTTTGCGGCCCTGCTTTCCCATGCAAGGACATAGAGTAAGTTTATCCTATACCACAGGTTAGCTATACTAAACAGAGCTTGCATCTGACATCACAAGCCATATTGACTTATTACGGTAACAGTTAATATACGCAATAAACCTGATTTAATTTTATATCTCGCGTCCTCATTTAAAGAATTATGTAGAAAATTTATTGCTGATATAAATAACTGATATATGTAAATAACTATTGCTGTCCATGCTTGACCACTTACTTGTCATAAGAATAAGAAAAGTTTATTTTGTCAAAAATGTGAGGTACCTAATCATGTGGCTTGTTTCTCAGCTATTTAAAGGAAAACTGTATATTAGTTATGTTGTACCAAATTCATTACTTAAGGCCCGTTACTACGTTACGCCTGTGTCTTTGAAAACAAAGACAATTCTCCAACGATTGCCTAACAATGACATTTAATTATCGAGCCGACAAATGAGAAATTATGCGAATAGTGTTGTAAACTTGTAACACGTTGCAAAGAAACATGGATATAAATTCTAAATTGATGTTTGTATTGTTTCAGTTGCACGCTGCAGCCAAGTTCCTCACGGGGTATGGGGCAGCGGTTGACTTCGAGCTCATGAGGAATTAGTAACAGAGAATGCGGGCGGAGTTCAAGATTTCGTGACGAAAGCTCTCGACATAGCTACTCTATACCTCAAAAAAACAAAGCAGAGTTCGAAAATCGAAGCTACAAATCAAATTTAAGTATAAGAACGATATAATTGAAATAATTTGAAAATCGAATCTTCTAGGGAAGGGAACAACAGCGTTTCGTAAGTGATAACGAATGCGTCGCGTTCTCGACTAAATCTGTAATCGTTAACCGATAGCGCGTATGATACAGTGTCGATTCGCATTTGTCACACCGTTCGTGCGAGCGTTCGAGACGAGTCGTGTGCGGTGTAAAGGGATAATAAGTTGCAGTGGGTGCCGAATGTTTAGTGTGGGGACTCCCGAGTGTATACAGTGTTAGTGTACGAATGTTTTGTTGAAAATGCGTGTGGAGGAGATAGTGTCTAGACTGACGGCCTTCGGGTGTATTGTGAGCATGGTGGGGTGTCACGGTGATGCGATAGCGCCGGGTAGCGAACTGGAGTCCGTGAGATATGGCCCGACGACGGATCATAAGCCCCTCGATACGTATACCGTGGCTAATATTAATATCACGTATAAGGACGAGCATGGCGAGATCTACACGGAGACTTCAGAGGTATGTTCTATATGTTTATATACTGAGATTGTACAGGACATATATATACAGTCCTACATAGTATAGTCATAGTTTAAACGATTGACACATCCTTATAAACATATTTAAAACTATAATCTGCTATATTTATAATAAAACTATAATTCATCAACATCTGTAGATAATGTAGATAGATATTCGAGAAACCTATGAGTGGGGATTAATATAATAATGTTTAGAATTTTTGTGTTTGTCTATGCGTTTACTCTCAATCGTACCGGCTTTATCGATTTGAATGCAATTGAACTGATACATTGTAGGCTTGGGGCAATATTTTGTTTCATTTCCATAGAATTTTAAATAAAAAGGTCTTAAAGAATCTGGAAGACTTTCAAGAATATGAGTACTTAAGTACTAGGATTTCCGAAGCCCGGTTACTGTTATATTGGAGCATGTAAATAAAACAAAATGTTAACCAACAAATTCCGATGCTATTTTATTTTGTTATTTAAATATCCCATGGTTTTTATAATAAATATCTATAAGTTAAAGTTTAACCTCAGTGCCACCTGATAAGTTGTTATGTAGTCTTGGGTGGTCTTCTCTGTTATCTATTAATAAACATAGTTAAAGAAAAGAAAACAACACGGACACCCTGTATTTCGTGTAGATCAATTAATCTCGTAGTGCATATGATAAGACAGTCCAAATTACAATACTTCCCATAATTAATCATAATTAATTTATGATTCATGGTACTGAATAATTGCTCGTTACAATTTACAAATATTACGAGTATATCCGCAATTCCCTAATCATAATACTATTTCGGGATAATTGCTCAGTTGATTATGGTGACAGATGACGTCACTTACAGAATTTATATTTTTTGAAATATATCTTGCTTTGAGTTGCTAAAAACAAAAGGATAATAAATCGATTCTTCCTTCAAATAATCCCGAATTGCATAAACTTCGATGACAATTGATAGTTCGAAGTTTTTTGAGTTTCGTTTTATGTAAGTTGCCAGGTGAGTATTAATTTTCTTAGCCATTTGTTAGCAAAATAGAAAATAAAGGTATCGCTTTTTGCTATACAACTGTTTTTTTCTTTTCGTGCACATCGGATCCGGTTATAATAACAATAGAATTTATTACTTTATAATTACTTTAATCTTCAATCACAACTTGTCAACAACAACTAAAGCGCGCCAAATGAGTTGTCATTATTCTGCTAGTGATGGGAACATGTCACCGGGAGCAAAGTGCTGTGCGTTATCCGTCGATAACGTTTTTCGTTTAACAGTTGCTTCGAAGGGTTTTCATCCGTACTTTGGCGCGCTTTGTTATTCACAATACTTTCCGCGTTCATAGTATTTTGAAGTGAAACCATCCACTTACAAGTCTAAGCCTACTTATTGATTACTCATTACAAAACGTATGCCGTAATTGTTGCTTTAATCAGTTGACTTCATTGTTACACATTTAATCATCTATGCAATTAGTGAAGATAAACAATACACTGATTATTTCCTGACTTTTTGTTCGCATTGAAAAGATCTATTAAATACGCTTAACTGTATAATGTGCAATTAAATTACTTAATAACATGTTGGTTTTAGTCTTTTTCCTGATAGATTAGGCAATGCAAACCAAATAATTATAGGTCTTAAGTGACACATGACATAAGCTGAGCGAAACTTTTGTAAATGTTGTACAGTGAGCAAGTATGTACAATATTTTGTCATCTTAATATTAATAATACTGTAGATGCCAGTTTGCGTTGATGTTCGATCTAGATAAAATTTAACACATGCAGAATAGAAATTATTCTACTACTACTACTACTCGCTTTTACCCGCGGCCTTGCTCGCGTTAAAGCCCTTAAATATATTTTATAAAAGATATATTTTTTAATATAAAATTGGTATCCTATGGCTTTTTTAATACCTCTAGAATATGTGTACAGAGTTTTGTGATAACAGATTGAGCAGTTTTGGCGTGGAAGCGTAATAAACAAACTTACATTCAAATTTATAATAGTAAGGATTTACCACGTTAAATTTAATGGCTCGTAGGATAGTTGCAAAGAAATAAGTATTTCTGGAAGAGCTATGATACTTGGTATAGTATAAAATAAACAAGTTTATTTATAAGAGCATGTGGTGATTTTTTTTTTATAAAATTCACTCGTGGACTTTTGAATTCGTAAACACGTAATATTGTCCGTAGCACGTAATGTGTTGTTAAGATAACAGTAATTATCTATTTGCGTTGATAATTACATACTTAAGTGATAAGTGATAACATGTGTTTTTGGCGTTTTTATATAAATATTGACTTTCTTGAGGCTCATGTAGTATATCTTTTATATCACGGAAACAATTAAATGCAAGATGTCTGTTCTGGAACCTTAACCTTAGTAACCGCAGTTTATATATATTTGTTATAGGTAAATTTATTTAAGAAAATAATAAATCCAATACTTGCAATGTAAAGTAAACCTTTGGTTAAGGAATTACGGTCGTATTTCATCAGGACTCAAGTTTTATAACAAGTAGGACCGGCGAACTTTGTCCCGTTTTTACAACATTTCTCATCAATGCTGAACTCCTATTGGTTGTAGCGTTATGTTATATAATCTATAGCCTTCCTCAGTAAATGGACTATCCCACACAGAAAAAAAAATTCAATTCGCTCTAGTAGTTCTTGAGATTAGTGCGTTCAAACTATCTAGCTCTTCAGCTTTATATTATTAGTATAGATGAAAACTATTTGTTTTATTGTGAGTGTGGAGGATGCTAGTGCAAATGGTTCCGAAAGCAAACCCTGAGCCTTATCTTCTTTATTTTTCTCTGACAGTACCTATTTCAAAAACGTCACCATATACATATGTATGTATACTAGTAGCCCCGACAACGCGTTGCTGTAACTAAGGTTTACATACTCAAATTTGCCAATTAATTACCTTACACCGCCATCTGTTAGAATCTTATGGAACTAATTATTTGTAAGATATTAAACAAATA
>DWJN01001560.1:0-17578 GCA_018248895.1 Carystus phorcus
GTTAGTTATGTTCGAAGCGCTCATAGCCCGGCGGCTCGCGTCGATCCTAAGTGATCGACAGAGTTAAGCAACTGCAGGAGCGGTCGGTACCTGGATGGGTGACCGCAAGTGGCAGAAATTTCTTGAGCGTTTCCGTGCTTTGGAGGGCACGTTAGAGACCCGTGCTCAGTAGTGGGCCATTAATGGGTTAAAGGCATAACTACTTAAGGATAAACTCCCTGTATAGTATTCGGTTGAATCTCTTGTGTCATTTTAATGAGACTAATCCTTTTTGATGCTTGGTATAGATACTGTGGACCTACAGTGCTTCAGTGAAGGGTAAATAAAAAGTCAGAGTAAAAACAATAAAATAGATTTCATTTATTGTGAGACGAAAAATACAACAATGGGACTTATCACCTAAGATGGTTAGTGGCAGACTGTTAAAACAATTGATTGTTAGGTACTGTTACGTCACAGTACGCTCCTAATTTATGTCTTTCATCGGGAAACACTGGCACGTAACGAATATCAACCAAAATATAGCAATATACACCGTGGCCTCTCTAATTCACCGAAACCGCAACTATAAACATGACAACTTTCAATAGTTTCCATTTTTAACTAAGTTTTTAAAAAGGCTTTATTGATTCGAAGCTAATACTTGATTACTTACAAGATTGTTTAATAGTCGAGCTCCAAATGAAACGTAACAACTCTTAATACCGCTACTATGAAACGTTCTATACAAAATTGAACATTGCCGATTCGCTAAATCGTTCGATTTATTATTATAATTTATTACTAAAACAAGTGGGCGGCGAGCGGTCGGCCGCTCCGGTGCGAATCTCGGTACGACTCGTCACTAAGTCCTTTAAGTACATGTCTTAATTTATAAGTTGAAAATGCCACTGCTGCGATCCTACGTCGCCTAGGTCCGCGCCCGGCGCATGGCGTGTGGCGCGCGGCGCATGGCCCTCGGCGCATGGCCCGCGGCGCATGGCGCACAGCGCAACGGACGCATGCGCCCGGCGCTCGACTACGCTCGCGACGAACTAACCGCGGCGCGCGCGCCTCGCTATTGCTCATAGAGAAAAAATTCCAAAATCAATTCGTTACATCGTAGACTATATTTTGTTTAATAAACTTGAAGTATTTATCAATAATCAATAAGTACATTACAATAATTGAATAATTAGTATTTGTTTCGTAAGAGACTAGCATTACAAATAAATACCTTCAGCTATACAATTTAATGTTTATTTCTATTTAAACATTTCGAAGATGTTTAAGTGGACTACGTCGGTTTGTACACAAGAAGGCGCTCCTCGGTTCTTGTCTACAAACTGTTTCGGTTGATGCGTCTACGTTTCGAGATATGACTTAAATGTATACTTAGATTTAGGGGAAAAGGTCGTAAAAACAAAAAAGTTATTGAAATTTATAACAAACGCCTTAACTAATAGTTCAATAATTTAGTTTAAGTATATAAGGCGCCGGCGGGAGGGGGCGCGCGGCCGCTAATATCACTCGGCGTACAAACGATGATGCTGCGCTACAAATGAAACAACTTTATACAAAAGGATGAGTCGCCGCCGGGCGCGCCCCTCGCCGCTGCTCCACAACATGTCTTTGACAAAAGCAATATAAAACATTTCATTCCGTGTAAGAGATGACACGATTCTATGCGATTTTTTTATTTTTATTTTCAAAAAACACACGCCCATTCGCTCGTCCTTGCGCTTAAATCTAAAATTAATAATTAGACAATATTTTTATTTGTTCAACAGACGCGCGCGGTGCGACGCGACGCGTATAATAATAAAATATTTTCAAAACAATCGAATAATTAAACACACTAGTTAACAATAACTCATGTTCAAATACACCGGTGGCTGCGAGCGGGCGGACGGGCGCCGCGCTCGGAACTAATAGACAATCCTCGTTATTAAAAAATATCTCGTATTTATACACGGTCGTGTAAACAAAGCGTCGGCGGCGGAGCGTCCGTGCGTCCCCCGCGGCGGCCGCGGTAATACTGAGGGGGTGTCGGGGGCGGCGCGGGGCCCGGGGCGCGGGGCGGGTTACACGGCGGTCTCGGTGTGGGAGTGCGAGGAGAGCCGCTCGACGTCGAGGTCGTGCGGCGCGAGCGTGTTGTCGCAGTCGACGCTCGACGAGTGCGAGAACCGCTTGGAGAGCGCGGTCTGCTTGCGGAGCGCCTCGGCGAGCGCCGCGTCCGCGAGCGACCCGCGCGAGTCCAGCCCCTGCCGGAACGCGTTCACCACGCGGATCTGCCGGCCACCACCCGCGCACTGCTTACTGTTCCGTCGTCGCGCGACCGCACTCACCCGTCACCCTTCGCTCTGGCTCCTATCGGTCAAACCGACTCGAGGCACACCACACACCACTACTGTATACTTTTTGTTACTAGGATATCACGACTTATGGTGTGGTCCCTCCAGTTGGTTTAATAATTGCTTCTACAATGTCCACGTTTGCAATGCACTTACAACAATGCTACCATCGCCCTGGATTACTCGACATAGTGACAGCCGAGAGCCACTGCTTAACGTAATCTCGATTCACGTAAATGCTCATTAAATCCGCAGTAAAGTAACTAAATACTTACAAGGTCTGGGAATCCCTACAACAAAAGTTATATACAATTTAAAGTGCAATTTTTACGTACAAAATCACGTGTAGAAGCATTTCCGTGATGTAAAATCGAGAGGTCACGGTGTAATTCGTGGGGTAGCATTCGGCGATGGTAGACTTGCATTGTATCAGTGCCGTAAACGTGAATTGAATCTTTACCAGGAATATGTACAAAATAAATCAGCCCTTATTGTAATTGTTTTTAAGTTGAAATTAACAAACGGTGAGGACGATCCATTTCAGACGCGATTTTAACAAACCTCATAAGAGTTTTTAAAACAAATTTGTGCTATTAGTGTGCTGGAGTACTTAGTATTGCATCTCACCTTACAAATTCCTGAGGGCATTGAAAGCGTAACGTAGTAGGACTGTGTCTAACATTGAATTGAATGTTGCCAGAGCGAAAGTGTCGGAGAACATTGGTCAATCCTTCTCATTCATCACTACGTGGCTAAACAAATCTACCCTTTCGGTCGAAGGGTGCAATGACATCGCAAATAAAGCGTTTACGTAGTTTTGTTTGACCACGATTCACGGTGTCGAATGAGAAGGAAATGTCACACGATGAATACATTTGTCGAAAATAACATAAATAGAAGCACACCGGGCCATAGAAAAGAGGCGAGAAAGCGGTAGGTATTTCAAAATTCCAGTCACAGATGTTTACTGTCGGTCGGTCCCTGCCGGGCATGCCATGCAGTATACAACTACCCTCTCCTCTGAATACAGACATCGCGTCGTTTGCTTTGCTTTAGTGTCGTGTCGTCGTCGGTAGGTGGCGCATGCGTTCTGTGACTGCATTTGGACATTGACCTTGTCTAGTGAGCTACGCGAAGCTATACCCGCGGCGATGCAACGCTACAAACGAAGCAACAGCGATCGCCTCATCCACTCGCCGATGTCCGATCGCCGCGACACAAGCTCGCCCTACCTCCCCGCGGTGATCTTACATCCATTCAATGTTAAGCTCGTTAATTAAAAAGCTATATTCGACGATGAGTTCGGACATTTTTACAATGTCGGACGCGTCCATGACGAATCCCTGGCGGTGTATGGAGCTTGCGGTGGTGTCCCACGGATAACGGTTGAGTGCAAATGTGAGGCAACAAAATATATACATTACTCTAGCGTGTCATCCGCAGGTATGATGTATGATGCCAACAAAAAATATCAGCCGATCGATGCCAGGATACACTATGATTTCTGTACAGCTTCTAGGGGCAGCTCGAGTTATTTACGAAGGATCTATCTAATTAGATACTGCGGGCGGCGTCTAATTAAGGCTTTCTACGATGATGGATCGAAAATGAAATTTGTGAAAATGAAAATTTTTATCAACGAAAAATATTTACTTTACGTCTCGTTGATTTATTGGACCATTTTGTCTCGTGCCTTCATACATTTATTAGAGAAAGCTTCTGTCACATCTATTAAAGGCATAACTAAATACAAAGGCACTTGTAATATAACATGGAGGGGCAAGTTATTGCGCTGATTGCGCAAATGAACTTTCCACACAAGTTTTGTTTCACATGACACAGACAGAACAGGTACCTTGAAATTGCTTACGTTTGCTTGCAGCGGGAACGACGCATGGTCCTTCGAGCTGATGGCCGTCAACTTACCAAACCATCTATACATCGACGACTGCAAAACACTGACTGGCACGTTAATGAGCGGGCGTTCGGTGCAACAACACATAAGAATCAGAAACATCGAGACAAGCACATCGATCGATATGAAAACCAGCGCATGCCTCAGACGTGCACATGATGGGAAGCATGCAAGCTCACACTGACCGATTAATTTCAAACGAACATACACACAGGGAAACATTTAACCTAAACAACAGTTACGTTAACAGGTAAACCAAACCCGGGGCGTGAGTGAAAGTAAAGGGTCAGCGTCGTTAGACGAAAACGGGATAAAAGTTAGAACGGATAAACAGTTGTAAGTATAGAGTACAGTAATTACAGTATAAACAGAACTGTAAGGACAACGTAAAGAACAAACGATAAGGAACAGGCTTTGTTTCAAATCTTACAGCTTGATCGGTAGATGTCTTGCTGTAGGGCACCGGAATCAAGCGTTCTTGTAACTCGCCACCTATGACCTTCCGTGTGCAATGGGGATTCATGGAAAAGAAAATAAAAACAAGAATATGAAGTAAAAGATCACGATACGAAGGGAGGCGTGCCCCGGCGAGAGCGGGCACAGTGCTGCCCTCCGACGCTATTCCACGGAACTGTGCATCACATGTCAAAGGAGATTTTATATCAATACTATATTTGATAGCATTTTATTAGCGTTTATATTGGACTTTAATGTCTATACATTAGAAAATACTTTTGTATGAATGTATTAAATAGTCTATTCATACACCATTAGACAAGTTATAGTGTATTTCACATCTCCTTTGGCAAACACTGCTTTTAACTTTACGACATTAATGACGAAGCAAGCTTCAATAGCTACACGTCATCAAACTTTGAAATAAAAACCAACGCACTTTTAAATATTCAACATTTAAAGACTAATACAAAATGTATTGGATTTCATTGACAAAGATTGACTATTACGCATGTAATATTTTTATCAAAATATCGTGTGATTTATTGTAATACTTTTGTAGAATAGCGTCGGATTAGCAGTGGAAAGTTCTGCACAGAGTGTTTAGAAGGTAAAGTATTGAGGGACAGTTCGAAGCAGTGCGCCTCGCGAAGCAATGGATAGACTTTAGAAAGAAGAAGAAACATAAAATAGATTAACATAAATTACATAACGCGGGGACCTCCTAATTGTAAAAAGCACATTCATGGGTTGTGCACTTATAACTATTATTTTTTTATTTTACATAATTCCATCCAGGGCTCCGTGACAATTTTATGAACGTGAACATTAAAAAAATAACTAAAGAATAATAATAATAAAAAATAAACTTAAATTAAACATGGATCGTAAACTGTACATCGAGCAATGCTACTAGACCTTATTTCAGTAGCTCGAATTCGAAGCGTATATAACATCGAGTCCAACTCTTCATGGATCAAATAACACCATTTCTGTGCGTGTGTGTGTTCATGTGTGTGTGTCCGAGTTGCGTACACGCAGCTCGTGTGTTGTCCAGTTTCGAATCTCCATGCCATACGATCTAATCAAGCACATTTATGTTTTCAACGTAGTCGCTCACATACCAGATAAGTTTAATAAAAAAAAAACTACAATCGACAAAAGCACTACTTACGTCTTAAAACGACTACAATAACATCTAAACGATTATTTTATTTTATTTTTCACACGCTACTCAATACGGATTGCAACATCATACGCAATATTTTCTGTTTCAAAGCATGTACTAAGCGTTGCTAAATTTGATTACACATCTATATTGATCTAGGAAAACTGGTTAGCGTGGAATTTTACAAAGACTTCGACAAAGTGAACATAAAATGTTCAGTCTTGTTAAATCCCCGCGCTGCTAACACTCTGATCTAGACAACAATAGCGTGATGTGAGCTCAGCCAGCGCTAGGTTACTGTGCTCGCTCATGAGTGGAAGCGTGAAGCGGTACTAACATCGATAACCGTACGACAACATGGCCGCCGCTCGGCCGCCAATCAAACATTTGACATCGACACAAACATCTCTCATATCAGTTACCTTTTAGTGCAGCGCTCCGGTACGGTTGTGTGAAATAAAAGTTACTTTGGAATATAGGTACTTTATTACTAAATTTTAATAAGACAAGAAGCATCAATTAACCCATAACAGATAGTATTTCATACCAATAGGCTGTATTAGCAAATCATGCTTCGATTTTTTGGTTAATTTGTGTTTTATTATTTAATTTAAATTCTAACGCGGTGTTCTACTGCAAGCATAGTTTCAATAAATTATTTCCGTACGATTATTCCATAGTGTACACCAAAAGACGATTTAATTTAATATATTAATTTTATAATAATATTTCGTTATCTATTACCTTACAACCTATTTAGCAGGCAATGATTAAGTTTCACTACACGAAGTGCATTTAATGATAAACTTTAGGAATCATTATTAATATAAACACTATACTTGTAAATAACATAGAAACATATTTAAATATCGATATATCTCACGTTGCGTACGTAACAAAGGATATTTAAATTTGCTTGTAGAATGCTTGATGAACAAGTGGGGTTAAGGAAAAGAAAAGAAATGTTAAGGAAAAGAAAAAGTTTGGAAGACAAGTAATAGAAGTATAGAGTAGTGTCGTGTGGTGTGCTTTAGTTCGACGTATTATTGTTCTAAACTATTGATAGGTACTTATTATCTGTAACTAAAACATGCATAGATATATTGACATAAAGAAGAGATATTTTTTCAACTCTGTCATGCAAAAATAAAGAGACAGAAAGTTTGGATGCAAACAGATAACTATTAAATAGTTTAAATAAAAAACTGATTTAAATAAACAGAACAGATACTACTTAGAGTACATTCAACAAGAGCCTAACAATGTGACATATTGCAAGCGAAAACGAACTTTCAAAACGTCAAAATGTATGCGGATGACATTAGGTGTCAGATCGATGACATATGTCATCATGTCCGCATATCTGTCACTTATGTCCCCAA
Source organism: Carystus phorcus (assembly GCA_018248895.1). Classification (NCBI taxonomy): domain Eukaryota; kingdom Metazoa; phylum Arthropoda; class Insecta; order Lepidoptera; family Hesperiidae; genus Carystus; species Carystus phorcus. The sequence continues at coordinate 7,255 of DWJN01001560.1, forward strand.
CATACGTTTAGTCGCGATCGTTTCGTAATCGCTTATAACATGAACACAGTCCAGGCAGCAATAACAACGTGGAACACGTACTAACCACTAGAGACTCGACAACACGAAGCATTCCTCACAAACATAATACACAAGCAAATTTAAATATCGTCTTCCCACGTAACGTTTAAAAGCATTTGCTAGCACATATTTTTTGGTGATTTTTTTATAAAAAATGGCACATTAACTATAATATTTTCTTTATAAAACTTTTTACTTCGTACAACACACAACAAAGTTACATTTCCTATCAAAAGAGAGAGACAGAAGATTTATGAATATTTACAGAAAAATTAACTCTTAATATCTCATTGGTAAAAAAATAAATTAACTTGGAAAGGGCTCTTTTATAATCTCAATTATAAAAAAGAATACTTCGTCACGATATAATAGCTATAAATAGTCGATCTAAAACGGTGCACCATAGTTACATTAAATCTATTAAATATTTTGCAATCGTCTAACATTCCTCCTTACGCTAACAGTTTTAAACAATTAAATCCTTACTCTATCTACTACATTTACACTTGTGACTTTCTGAAAATGCTTTTTAATCGATAACGCTATTTTATTAGTAGTTTTAAGAAACGTTTAAATATTAATATTATAATGGCAGTAGGAATAAACACATGTAAAGGCAATTTAAATATCGAAGCTGTCTTTTCTATCGCTCATATCGGGTAGGACATCGCTGTACGCACTTCGTTTAGTTAGTGGTTTATCAGGCGGATATGAGACGGCCTGGTGGGTATGTTTTTGGTATCCTTTAGTTTAAATGTGGTTTTAGTCATCGCTCTGATGCGAGACGGGGCTGAGCGCCGGTATAGAGCTGCCGCCGGATTGCACGCTGATCCGTCGGTGCTCCGCCAAATAATTATTGACAAAAATCCTTCGGCCGGCCAATATGTCCGCCTTTTGCTGCAAAACAACATCATCGGACGTGTCAGACGCAGTGCGCGTCCGCCGCGGCGCTAGTGTCGCGTAACCAAACTGCTCGGTGTTGCCAATTATAAAAATTTTGATTTGCGGTATTCCAAAACTAAATTACTTATTTTTTATTCAATTCATCGCATCGACTTTCATCTCATTTTTTAATATTAGAGTAATTACAGTATTCAAATTTGGTTTTAGAACACCGCCACTACGAGTGTATTAATAAATAGACGTTAGTAGAAATTCACTAAAAGATTTCGACAGCAGTTTCGTTACTAGCCAGTGCCTATCGTTAACTAAGGTAAGGGGGCATTCACACTAGTTGGTTCGGGGCAATCGAGGGCATCCAGTAGCAAGTACAATATAATAAAATAATAAATAAATGGGAAAATTACCGTGTGAAAAGCTACTACTACGCAGAAAGTTGAAAAAATCCGGTATGTGAGCTACATCGCGCGGTATGCGAGTGTGCGGTTATTGGAGGTACAAAAAAAATGAAATATCGGTACAATCCAAATAAATACTTTTATTAAAATGAGTTGTTTTTAATAAAACTGGTCGTTTATAATGCCGGTTAAGTATGTTTTATTCAATATTAATGTAATCGTTACAAGTAACTCAAAAAATAAGTTAAAGATAATGAAATCAACTTATAAAATAAGTACTTACACAACCGAGTCAACGATAAAAAAATAAAATGAAAAAAAAATTATAATCTAAAAGCATTTTTAAATTTCAAAAATCATAAGCTAGGTTAGGTTAGGTTCTTATTTCTATAGTTTTGGTGTAATAGTGGAGATATAAAATTAATGCGCGGTTTTTTTTTAAATTTCGTACATCTGATGCTTACATACTATATTTAGAAGTTTGGTAGTTATTGTGATATGCATTAATATGTTGTTTCGTTCGTGGTATCGACAACCAAGTGGTACGGATGTAAACGTTATCAGGAAATCCTTTCACTGAGACACTGACAATATAAAACAGTTAACAAAACAAAACAGTTGCCTCTGCAAACTAATATAAATATTATCAAGTAACACTACATACCAAACATCTAATTTAAAATTAAAAAAAAAATACAATTGTGCATACTCACAGACATCTGTATACATGCAAAACGCTGTAACATAAGCATGGTCACACTTTAAATGCGAAGCGAAGTAATTAAAAAAAATTACAAAAAAATAAGAGAACAACATTTGTACCAAACAAATTTTAATAACATCTCTTCAATAGATACTCTGTACTTACAATCTAAGTGCGTCGGCCGCCATTTTGTGCACACAATCACATCACAAAATGGCCGCCCGATTGTGTACACCTGTACGGTGTGCGTCAGTTTCGAAAGTTCTAAAGACGTAGGTTGTCGTGAGCGCTAATCGCCTGTTACGTGGACGGTAAGGTTGAGCGAGTATGTACCGAAGACGTAAGTGAACGTGCAAACACGAGCGTCATGCTTCTACTAGTTACTGTAATGTACTGTTATTGTACTTAATGTACTGGATTGTACCTACGTCACTCAGTTCCGCCGGCTCGCTCGACGCTACGGTACCGCCTACGCGACTCAGACCTACACTTACCGTTAACATCTGAAATAGAGCGGTTTCGCTAAAATCTGGGCGGCCCCCACCATAACTATGCGTGTCAAAGAAAATGCTATGGAATTTGCTTCAAAATTTATTATTCATCGTAAAACTAATATTATTATTCATCTTTCGTTAACATTCGCATAACCAAGTCGTTTTGTTCACAGTTTAGTAGCGCTCTCTTACGTCCTATGTGTTGTCTCGTACGTACTAAGTTTAAGGAAGTCGCATCGAATAGGTCAAGTTATATGCTAGTATAATCTTTACATAGATATAGAATCTGGTCGACACGAGGCTTTAGCTATCGTAAATATAATCGTAGAATATAATTGTATCTGTTTCAGGTAAGAAACGGGTAAAGTGGTCCCAAAATTGACTATGAAACAAAACACGAAAGCTACCGAATATATCCGTCGTTTACCAGTAGGTAAACAAAACCTCGTCTAGTCTCCGCTACTTACAGATAAGCTAATGAGATTTGAAAAATATTGAAGATCTTATTCAAAACGTTAAATAACATTTCCTCCTATAATTTTATTCGAAGAAGTCGTTTATAACAGCTATACAAAATATCACTGCTCGATATATGTACATATAAAGACGTTCGAGAAAAATCTACGATATTTACAGATACCTACGTCCGTCACTAGGCAGCGGCGTTCGTTAGATTTGTGAACGTGTGACAGACTGACGGGAGATAAGATACATGTAGGTACGTAAAGGGTCCCGAATGGAGTCGTTCGTCGACTTAACTATCTAAACAGTGTTCCCAGGGAACATCATCGACGGTACATACAGTGACGCGATTTGAAAATATACAGGCACAATTCGGCGCGAGCCCGCTACCGGCTTCCAACGTCCGCTACGTACTTTATTGCTATCGGCTACCTAGCTCTAAAGTTTTCAACACTTAATTTAAAAAAAAATCTTAACGCACTAACAATTTAAGAACCGCGCGATACACCGCGGCGTATGGTTAAGTACGTTCAACAAACAAAAGTTCGAACAACAAAATAAAGTCGTCGTGCGTTGTGAGGGGCGTGTGGGGTGGTGCGGTGCGGGGCGGCTCAAAATATGGTGGTTTCGGTTCGCGGCGCGGGGGGCGCGTCGTCCGCGTCTATGTAGGCGATGTCCTGCGGCGGCGCGCGCAGCCGGGACCGAAGCCCCGCCGCCGAGTGCGCCGACAGTCGCTCCTCGAGGTCTTCCAGCGTCGATTTGAACGCGCGCACCACGCGCAGCTGCAACCAACACAACCCTCCAGTGCCGCTACCCTCCCTCCCCCCTACCGGTACAACCTCGCTGCCTGCCGCCGCTGACGCTCGCTATACCTCGCCACCGATCTACGAGTGTGGTGTGGATGTTCTCTGTTCGGACGACGGTTTGACTGTATTCAGAGTTAACGCGTGTGTCACGCCCACGACGGTGTCTAAGCATGCAGCTACGGACCGGACGGTGGCTCCGGATGACCGGTGCTGGATGTGTTCGGTCGCCATGCTCGCAGATAAACAAAAACTACTAAAAAATAGGTGTGCGAGCGAAAACTGCTACGAGATCGAACACTCGGGTGGCCTCGATGAAGAGAAGTCGCTAGATGACACATAACAAAGCTGAGGACTGATGATTTGGATACGGGAGTGGTTTCGTGTCCGAAGGTCGATGTCGACGAGTGGGCGACTCCGGTGGAGGGGTGTGCGGGGGGCGGGCCGGTGCCTGATGTGGGGATGGGCAGATCTACAGCCGGAGACGTGGGGAGATGCATACAGACGAGAAAACAGAACTATTGAAACGCTCCCGGTAAGCCGTCGACCCTGGACCGCTTCGCAATGGACTCGCCGAATCAGTTTCCAATTACAACAGTAAATTTACAACGGTATGTACAAAGTCTAACTTTACCTTTGTCGGAAGACTACGCCATTCGAGCTCGTGTTAACTTTAGATCTCCAAAAAGTAACCAATTTTCTATGTATATACACGAACTGTTAACGGGATTCCCTCACTGATTTGCGTGTTGTACAACGGAAACTGAGCATCATCGCGATTTCGGTCGATAAAAATGAAGCCACGAAAAAGAAAAAAATTGAAAACAATAAACAACGATAGGCTCAAGCGTCCACCTCGTTTCAGGGGGGATCGTAATAAAAAACAAAATAAAACCACAACACAGCGATGGTAACATTAAAATCGTTGGAAGTAAAAACTTGGTAACGTTTGTAACCGAGACGCGTATTTGGTATTGCGAAGGGGTGTAGTCGCGACTTGCCGCGAGCGTGAGTGAGGGAGCTACGCGCTAGGCCGCTAGGGGCCGCTAGGGGCGCTAGGGGAGAGTACCGTGAGCGTCCGTCGACCGCGCCGCGCCGCCGGCCGCCGCCACTACACCTCGGTCTCCAGCACCGGCCGCGGCTGCCAACAACATCTCTCTACGACGCGCGGCTCGCCCCATTCGACACCGTCCTACGCGCGTCACCCACACCCTGCCTTTACATCCGCTCGGAGAGATATGGGGCTCACGGCTTTTGATTCACCTCCACATTGTTTATTTAATACGTTTATTCAACACGCTCAAGGGCTGTCCATAAAATTATGCTTTCCTTACTTAAAAACGAAACGCGAATCTGTCGTAATATTTTTAAAGTCGTTTCTTGTTTTATTATCATCTCAAAGCTATCCTATTTGACAGTTAATTTAATCGTAATTATTGTTTTTTATGTATTTGATCGTTACTGTCTGGTATCATAAATTAAAGTTATATTATTATAAATGTTGATACATATTTATTTTTTAATTTTTTTGATGTGATACTAACCTACATTTTAACTTAGTGTTTGATTTTATGAACAGCCCTATATAAACGCATTTTGCATCCGTAAATCTCAGTAAGTAACCGTGAAACAGAATCGAAGGTATTTTTATTGTATGCGAATGACTGTGGTACATATTGTACCTAAATGTACGATAATGTACGAACGATTGTACCGTCTGTTGACATGTATTGTACCATGATTGTACTTTAGTTAATATTGATAGAGAGGATGGTATGTATCTGATATACCCCCGATTCTGGATCATTAAGCCGCGATTGATTTAATAATTAGTCGGATTTATACGTATTGTAATGGTCTAATCCTATGACGTCATCTTTTTTACTACTAATTTATTTTTCATTTCATTGTTGTACGTAATAAATTAATAAGAGACGATCTTATTATATTTTATTAAAAAAACATAAACAGATTTAAAAAAATATATATTTTGATATAAATTACAAGCATGTAATTGAAAAACAAATCCGCTATACATTTTTTTTTTTACAAATTATTTATAGAAATATTTCTTTTCATGAGTTGATTACATTTAAATAACTTTTAATATAACACGTATTGAACATTTACTTATTGTTAGACTGGCAAATTTAACGTCTTATACAAGTCATAACATTTTAAATCCAAATTATGTAAAACAATTTTAGAATGAGCGTAATAAGATGACGTCACGAATAGACCCGAAATTCAGTAGGAAGGTTATTGTTTCGTCGCATTTTTTTTATTTTCCGATTTGCCCATATCTGTCCTAGCCACAAGCAGGCCAACACGAAATAATAGGGCCTTTTGCACAGTAATACAATTCGTATACATGGTGTACGTTCATGGCGGGTCGGGGTTTAGTGTATGACCGTGTCATGACGATTTATGCTACAGCGGAACAATCGAACGTCCGTCAGTGCGTCCAGTCTCAGTTAGTTGATCGTATGAGAAACTAGTGAATGGGTTCTAACCGGTTTTTCACAGTTTAATCGATACTCAAACATACCGGGGAGCCGGGGATCGGTTTATTACAACGGTTCGTTAACAACCCGGGGGGCCGGTCAGTGTGAACGAGTTGTAGTGCCGCGGAAGAGGCCGCAGAGCTTGTAAAAAACATAAAACGGAACGTGTGTCTTGGTGTGAGGAATGTATGCGGCCGCCTGGGCCCGTGTCGCGTGATACAAATATGACTCGGAAGTGCCAAAACAACAAAACATTAAATGAAAATAATGAGGTAAATAAAAATTAAGGGAGTCGAATCGAGGCCTTAGCTACCCTGAAGATCGACAGCTGAGCTACACTAAGCCTACACAACGTTGGGCGTCGACACCTACGATGCTGGGAAGGACCGGGGTACAACTACCGATCGTCGATGAACACTCAAAAAAATACACGTCTAGAACGCGACAGTTTATCATACAATTATTTAGAGTATTTTTAAAGTACACAGTTTTTATATTCGCTTTTATTTTTCAATCCAAATTCCATATGCTTCTATGGTGGTGGCACGCGGTTTTTTTTTAATCTGTTCGTTGTTTAGTACATGTTACTTAGTTGTCTACCATGCCATGTTATTTTAATTTTAGTATTAAACATCTGGAATCGGGAGCCAAGGAGGAACAAACATTTCTCTACGGTTTAGCGCGTCATCGATTAACAATTGTGAAAACATTACGTGTAGCGAATAAAAACATGTATAAACCGTGATAGCGTATATTACTCAGCTCATGATATTTGCACAATTGTGTTACACGAGAAAAGTTAACAAGCTACACATAATCACTTCATCGATTATACTTATTTATGGAAAAAAAACGATAATCGATCGCTTGTTAATTGTCATTCTACACGTACTCACCAGATGTCTGCTCGGCGTGTGGTTGTACCAACTATATACAAATACGTACGACACTACATCAAGCGTAACAAAATACGCAAAATAACACAATGAAGGCAACGGTTCAACGGCAAGGCAAGCCAGCTACGGACGTCCGTCTCGTGCCGCTCGGACCCACCTGATTGACAAACACCCCCGACATAGCACGGCTAAGGGACAACATTCACAAACGGAACAAAACAATAAGGTAAACAAAAAACAAACTTAATAACAAACAAATAACATTGACATTACAACGGCAAAGGAAAGAGACGGGCTCGACCGAGAACGGTTAGACTTTAAAGTGTTAGTACGGCGAGCACTCGCGGCATGCTCTCTACGGGTGTATATATCTATTTTTCTCTTCGGTTTTGTTTTAATTTGCGTTCAAGAAAAATCCACTCCACACTCAAATAAATTAACGTTCCCTTCAACAGCAGTAACTGAACACAATACGGTACAAAAAAATTAACATATCAAATAAAAAAATCAATTCAAAAAACATTGGAAAAACATACGAAATCAACATGTTACTGCTAGTATTGACATCGGTAACGCGTGTTAGTCGTACGCCGTGCGGCCTTGCGGCTGCGTACGTACGGCGTTCGTCATACAAACAGAGCTTGGGTTGCTTTGGATCAGTAGCGAGGATGTATCGGGTTGGCGTATCACAAGCAAAAAACACTATTCGTAAAAAAAAAATAAAGGTAACAAAAAAACAGACAAAAAATAGTAAAAAAAAAAATCAAACAGTCAGTATGACTAAATAAAAGATAGACAGAGTGAAGAGACAGTCATATTTATACCGCGTTGTAGTTTCATGTTGTGTAAATATACAAAAATTAATCTTCTATCGGGAGTATAATAGTCATAGTAACTGTTTGGAGGAGGGGGTACATAATGAGGGACAAGTAACATCGTCACAGCCTACATAAATCGCATGCCAATGGGTAGTGGTAGGGTGGGGGGTCAACTCAGGTATTAATTTGTAACAAAATCATAAATAAATAATATCGGTAAGCGTCAGACTGTATCGTACTGCGGAGCATGCATGGCCGTTATACGCGATGTTTACGCTACCTAGTGTACGCTATGGCGGCGGCCCGGTTTCATGACGCACAGACAGAAATATAACATAAATCGATAACTATAGTCAGTTTTAAGATTTTACCGAAGACTGAAAGTGTAAAATAAGATTAGGATCCTGAAATAAATAGATTAGAGCGATAGAGCGGGTATATTGTCATGAAAACGGGCGCCGGAGGAATTAATTAGTTTTAGAAAAAAAATATCTAATACAGCCGTGTTCAGTTGCTAATTTTGAGGAGTACACTATAAGTGAACTATAAGTGAAATTTAATATAAAAGTTTATCAAAATGAGAAACCGAACAGTACTTTTTAATCTACGTTAATCATGGGCCAAAATAATATAGCGTAACTACTGTTATTACTTTGTAAAGTGTTTCTCTGTGTAGGTATAGAAATAATTACTATTGAACAAGAACAGAAGTACAGGAGAGTAAACGAAACTATGAAAAGGAAAATAAAAGTTGAAATGAAAAAGAAAAGAAAACCAAAAAAAAATAATAAAACAAAAACAAATATCTAAAAAAAAGATCGTTTTGAAAAGTTTGAATTCATTATCGCAAAAATTACATGTGTCTCTATTTTTTTTTATTTCAAATAATTATATATCAAATTTGGAACTGTGAATAATCCGGCTTGCTGTACCAATAAATCAAATAATGTGTAATAAAATGAATCAGCGTAATCTCTATGACGATATTATCTATATATGGATGCATAGTATATTGAAAATGGTGGTTATATTCGACTTGTATGCAAAAATAGTAAAAGTATGTATAAATGGACAATAATATCTTTAACTTAGCGTCAGGATGCCCAAGGTATCCGCAGTGTTGACCTGTTGACCTTTGTATACAACTTTACATAATGCTGTAAACTTTAACTTATCCCTCTTTCGCGTTTACCACGAACACATAGGATTCTCCAACTCCTATTCCAATTATTCCAAATTCTTTTGATAATACTGAAATTCCATATATTTTATATATAGCAACGTTTCCGTACTAAACTTTACCACGTTTGAGATCCACTTATAGTTCGATAAATAGTTATATGCTAAAATTTAGTACAGAAATCTCAATCCCTTTTATTGTCCTAGAATCTCATCATGTTTATTTAAGCGAATAATTTCTAATTAAAATCAATATGGAAGTTTTAGAATAAAAACATGACGTCATCTATGACATAAATACTTATTGACGGCCGTAAGATCAAAACATTTTTAATTATCTTAATATTTATTTTAATGTAATGGCATATGAATTTATTGAAACGTCATATCCTAATTTTGTATTCGCAAACGACCGTCAATTTCTGTGAATAATTACTGAATAACGGGGACTATTGATGAATTGATTTTAGTTAATGTTTTAAATAATAAGTCTTGGGGAATTTTAGGCAATTACTCACAGAATAATAATGTTCAAATCTGAGTGTATATCATATCTTAAGTTCAGATTCGAACTAAAATCCCACGTATTATTTGATGATACAATTTCATCACCAAATAATAACACACATATCCCACATATACTCCTGTATGTTTTCATATTATATGCCTAATCGTGATTGAGACATACAATAGAAACTGCACCCAGACCCAATTTAACTAGATCCAAAATCACTGAGGATAAAAAAATTAAGTTAAATTAGGTTTTCTACCATCGGACGAATAAACTGTACCTATTTATTTAAGTCAATATATTCCATTTAATGCTATCGTTAGGTAGACGCAACAAGTCTTATACATTCACTTTTTAATTTTTTTTTATAATTTAATATGAATGAAGTAATCGAAGCAATTAATTTACTTAGGTATTTATGAAAGTGAAATATTTTGCATTTAACACCATTTCGGAAAGGTAACACTTAGATGATACTGAAGGGTGTAATATAATATAGTATAAGTTTATTCGTGCCGATGATATAACCCGCACCGACCCCCAAGCCCCGACGAGGGTTGCCCCCGCGCGTACCTGTGTCTGCAGGCGGGTGAGGC
>DWJN01001561.1:0-17577 GCA_018248895.1 Carystus phorcus
TTCACACCCCTAAATAATAAGGGTGGTCCACCCCTTAATTTTTTATGGCAAAACAACGTTTGCTGGGCCAGCTAGTAATATATATAATTCTTATAATATATAATAAATCACAGATTTTTATATAATTAACCGACCAACGAGGAGACAAGAGATATGATGGAAATTGGTCACACATCAAACTAAAGTTAGAAAAAAGAAAGTAGGAAAGTAATTCAAGATGTATTCTCATCTCCCAGTCGGAATACGACAAACAGCTGTTGAAGCAAAGGGGCAGTAGCTAACCAACCGAGTGTCTAGCATAATAATATAAATAACGCCACACACTCATAACCCCACACTAGGATACCCTATGTCGTGGGTAACATGGACAACACAGAAATAAAACGCGCACGCCCAGACCGAGAAAAGTAATTTAAATTGATCATTCAAATTTCCGCCTCGCTGGGAATCGAAAGGACCCTTCGAACGGCAGTCCGGTGTGGTGACCATTACGCCACGCGGGTCGTCAATTAATCTATATATTAATACGTGAAGCAAAAACTTTGGACACCTTTTTACGAAAATTGCGCGGACGAAGGAATATGAAATTTGGCCCACTTATAGTTTATATGTAGGATAAGTGCAGAACGCTAATACTTTTTTTATAATATTCAAATTCAAATTCAAATTCAAAATTCATTTATTCATATAGGTATTATTTCAATACACTTATGCACGTTATTTTTAGATTCTACCACCTTTTCGGAAAGGTGCTTTTACATCAAGGAGAAGAAACGGCGAAAGAAACAAAATAAAATACATGTACATATACTATGACTAGCCTTTGCGGAGCTCGATCCGGTAATATTGTTTCCAAGCGTCCTTATCATTAATGTATTCTTCTATGTTGTAGTAACCTTTATCTACAAGCTGTGGTCTCACGTGCTGTTTAAACTTTTCAATAAGTAGGTAATTCCCTAATCAAATTTGGAATATTATTATAAAAACGGACACCAAGCCCAACAAACGACCACTGTACCTTACTTAGGCGAGACGAAGAAGTAATCAAATCAAAGCTATATAAAATATCGCGTCTTTTGGTCTACAAATATACGTTTTCTACTTATATCAGTTAAATTTTCTTTCGTCGATATAAATATGAGTATTTTCAAAATACACTCACGGCCTAGTACCACAACTTAATATTGAAGCATCTTTCATTGCGGTCTGATACCAAGTATTGCTTACACTTCCATGTAGCTAATACAATCTGCGCTGAAACGTGACTGGCATACCAGCCGTGTTTCAAAACCAATATTGCACTTCAGAATACTGTATATTCCCACTTGGTTAGTGTTCATTGCATAATAACCAATATCAAATAAGGCGATCTGGACCTAACAATAAATTATTAAAGTTCAAATTTGGTTATAACTAATATACTCTCAACGACCGATGGAGCGTTATTCATTGCTGAATTTTTTGTGTTTAAGTGGATTCGAGAATGTTCTATATTCGGAATCCATAAGAAATGTTTTAATATCAATATACTATCAGATCAATGGTGTAAAGATTATATCTTTAAGTAGGAAGATACTCCATCGATCCGTAAGTGGGTTTCTGAGTACAAATTAACACACTTGGCGTGTTGAATAAAAAGTCATTGCCTAATTTTTTATCTCCAATTTATTACATTTTCAAACTCTACTCTACAGTGCTCAGTTTAAGTGGGTAATGTAGTAGAAAAAATCTGATTGTATAATATATATTATAGACTGAGTAATTCTGACTTGTTATACGATTCATATTATGTGATTCTAATTACGTAAACGTTTCATTTTTAAATATGTGTAACATTGTTAGAGTTGGAATAACATGTCCTTTCGATCTTACCTCGCACGATCGATCGTTGCCATTATTGTGCAACCAATTGGTGGTGAGTGGAAAACAAACGAGATCATTGCACGGGTGCAAATAGTCTACTGAGAGGGCACAAGGAAGTCGTGTCTTGCTTCTTCGAAATAACATTAAAGTAAAATTTTATCATTGAAATACGTGATATAATGTTGAGCTGCATACTTGCTTTACATTCACCTTGCTTTCAAATCGCCAATATTGTTGACAGTTTTGTTCACAGATCGAATATATCGAATTTTTTTTAGTATGAAGGTAAACTTCTTTAATTGAGATACAACTAGAATTTCTTCCACAAGCGAGATACAAGTGAAAATAAAAAAGGGTATGAAATTTCAAAGTACTGAACGAACCATTTGAAATAGCGATCGACGCCGTCTGGCGTCCATAATTACCCTCTAACTTCGATGGCCACTAATTTAGACAAACATTAAGTTTTGATGATTTAACTTGCAACAGCAAATTTGCGCCTCTTGTCAGCTAAATCATTAGGGAGTTCGAGAGGCGTTATCTTCGTTAGCTCCTTCAATTTACATAGTTTCTTGTTAGTCTTTTCTAAATTAAGAATTCTAAGAAGATTTGAAATTCAATTTAAATGGCCCAACAGTGTTCAAAAGACTATCTTCTGTATGTGGAGATATTCCTTCCAAAGTTATTCGGTATGATGCATTATGATCCGAGGAGATATACTCAGATACTATCGGATGTATAGGATAGAACCAAAACCAAGCAAAACGTAACGTAATTGTCTGATTAACGGTATCTAAAAGTAAATACCTGGCGCAGACACAACATCCACATTACGTTTGTGTGGTAGGTATGTGTGAATAACTCAAAACATGAGATGTTGAAAAATAGGTTCGTCTCTTTACGCTCTCTCTCGCAGCCAAGCTTAATAAAGTGACAGAGATAATTATTGCTCTTTGCTTACTACTCGGTAATATAAGTTAAGTCTAATTTTAACTTATCAAAGACATAATTCAACTGACAGTGTAATATGAGTATACCTCGGAAGAATTTCAAGTCCTATTCAGGTAGATAGATCAATTTTCAAAGGATATCCGCCGGCAGTAGATGACCGGTAGACGCATGCAAGTTATGCGATGGCTTTGTTTAGCATTTGATCTATATAGGGACCTGTTTGATTTGCATTTCTCATGATTACAGACCAAAAGCCTTTCGTGATTTTTTACTATTCAGATATCGTTTTAAAAGATGTGCTGAGATTTTCGCTTACCTTTATAAGCATCTTTCCGCAACATGGTAAATGCAAAATATTTGACGTTCATAAGTACGTACATATATTATATTTACAGGTTCCGCTGTGAAATAAATTCGTGTTCGTCTAAAGTGAATCCCGAATTGAATTATAGTATCTAGTGCAAGTAAAAATCTGGACACTTTTTTGAATCGAGCCTCAAAAACAAAGGGCCATTTTTAATCGCTAGGATATAATTGGTCGTATTTATTAAACAAAAAACTTTAGTTGACTCGACTGACTACCCTACTTTTCTATTCTTATAAAAATAACCAAAATTTACTGAACATTTTCAGACACTTTGTCAAAAAATTCCCAATGCCGTAATATTTCATTTCAAAATGGCAGCAAATCCGGATAAAGAGGGACACTTGTACGAAACGAGCGCGATACCGGGAACAATGGACGTCGTAACAGATCCGCACTTTTATCGGACGACACGATTAACACACACTTTGTTATTTTATTTACTGTTTTTCATCAATACAACCAATACGTTATGCTAATTGCTTCACTTCAGCACGTATCTACTGTTCTGTGGTCTGTATACATTACAATATAGTATGTCGGACAAATATGTATATTAAACGAGCCTTTGCCCACGGCTTCGCTTGCGTTAGGAAACTTTCATCCCCTATTTTATGCCCTTGGGGGTAGAATTGATCAAAATCCTTTCTTAGCGGATGCCTGCGTCATAACATCTACCTGCATGCCAAATTTCAGACCGATTCTTCCAGTGGTTTGGGCTGTTGCTAGATCACTATGTCAGCCAGTCAGTCACCTTTGGGCTATATATATTTAGATGCACTACTAGGACGCTTTGATGCCGGCTTTGAATGAATTGCTTCTGAATGACGATTTCAATTGCTTGTTTGTGTTTCAATACCCTATAGACTTCGTAGAACTTGATGTATGATATCCTCGTAATATTGTCAGTGCCATTTTCTAGAACGTTGCACTTGTAAACGCGTATCACATTTAAATCCTTACACACTTATGGACTCATGTTATTTGCGAAGTTCTTAAGTGCTTTTTTACTGAAGTCAAAAGTCGAGCAATAAGATTGCGACTCGACAATAAAGGCAAAAAATCCAACGCAATGGCACAAAGAGTGCAATGAAGTCTTTGAGGGCTCGTTAGTGAGCCGGCTATCGCCCGACTGCCGGCGCGATTGGACATCACAGATTCAGATAATTTCTCCCAGTCCCCATTCGACGCTTTGATCTTCGCACAATTTGTGATTTATCTCGACGACAACGAGCTTTTTGAAGGGTGAAATAAGTGGACGATTTTGTTACAATTGTTTATTTTAATATACGCAAAATATAATACATTGAATTCCAATGGGCCGGAAAATATTTGCTTTGTTATTTGCCATACTTATATAACTACAACACAAAGCCTAGTTACGAGATTCTTAACATGTAAACGCGTTTCACTACCTAAGACGACGTCAAAAGTCACCAAGGTAAAAAATAAACTAATTCTAGTATTCCTATTCTTATTTAATTATTCACTTGCTCGTAATTTTTTATTGATACGAAACTAACATACTCTTTTCGTACTCATTTTGACTTTGCCACATTTACGTAATTAGGGCGATAAAAATTCTGCGTGTTTTTACTAAACGTGCTTTGCTTTGTGTGTTTGCTAAACTTTATACAAAATGTATGTCGAAAGTAAAATTTTCTACTTCAAATAACTTAACGCAAAACACTTATATTATAAAATGCGAAATCAACAACATATTAATGCCGATGTATTCCCAGTTTAATTTGCTGCTGATTGATATAATATAGCTTTTTATTTGTGTGACGAAGATTAAAACTTATTACATTATCAAAAACCTAATTAATATTTAATATGATATTTTTGTAGTCAATGCAATATCTCCAATCTCCTAACACTTACTATTTAAGCACGTTAAAGTATAAAACAGTAATATCCGTTGATACAAACTCGGATTGTTTGCTAACTTTAATAAAAACAGTAGCGATATCCTCCAGTTATTGTTACTACAAGTGCAGTACATGCTCAACAACTACGGAACAGATTCCAGATTATACCGACGCTTGCCCACTCGACCTAGAATAGCTCCATTTCACTGAGGCAACCTTCCTGATCTTTATTGATCAGAACTCAAGAACTAAAATCAAATCAACCACGCGCCATAGCAAATTGCAAGGGATTTACCAAGAAATATATCGCTGAACGAGAATATTACAGGAGTTATTCATCGCAACTTTATGGAGCATTTGAATTACGATTAATATTACTCGGTAGACAATGGAGATAAGACGGTTGTTGTGAACTAAACGACGTCGGGGTACGATGATGTCTTGGTAAAACACGTTATATGGCGTTATGAAAGATACTTGATCAATTGTATCTGGACCATTTCATTTTAGGACATGGACTTTGTGTGTTGGTGGCTAAAGCTGTATTTTGTTTGGAAGATTCGAGTAAAACAAGGAAATGGTTATCATGACAAGGATTTGTCGAGATTTTCATCGACAAGCAATTGATATGTATTTGGCGACTCGTGTGGCGTAATGGTCACCACGCCGGACCGCCGTTCGAAGGGTGCTGGGTTCGATTCCCAGCGAGTCCGAAATTTAAATGATGAGTTTAAGTTTCTGTTCTCGATCTGGTGTGTGTGTCTTTCTGTGTTGTCCATGGCACCTACTACACAGGGTATCCTAGTGTGGGGCTATAAGTATGTGGTGTTATTTATTATTATTGTTTATTTATTGTAAAAGTTTATTAAAGCAAGTTTTAGCTTTAGCAGCTTTAGCAAAGCCAAGACTACATAGCCACTTACTACCAGACGGGATTGTTTTCAAATATAATTCTACTTTCTTGTCACAGGATTGTGAATAACTGTAATTTCTCCTAACCATAATTGGGGACATAGGCCTGAGAGTAAAGCACTGATTTTCTACCATCCAATTTACTCCGGCCTTGAAGATAGCTTATATTATTTAAGGTCACATCGGTGAAGGCAAGTTCTTAGTTATACTGAGGAAGGAGAAAAAATTCACATTCGACCTTTCTGGAAAATACAACCTTGCCGAATTAATATCAACTGGCTATTAGCAAAATGGCTAATATAACAAACTAGTTGACCCAGCAGACTTGTTCTTCAACAATATAACCTAACAGACCCCGGTCACGCGTTGCTGTGACTAAGGTTTACATACTCAATTTAGCCAATTAATTACCTTACACCGCCATCTGTTAGAATCTTATGGAACTAATTCTTTGTGAGATATTAAACAAATAATTTGCAGTTACTCAATTTTATCAATTAATTATCTTACACCGCCATGTGTTAGAATCTTATCGAACTAATTCTTTGTGAGATATTAAACAAATAACTTTGCGACTATAATTTGAGATGTAACCTATCTTTTAAGTTGGATCAAACTCGACACGGTATACTAAATTTGATTAATATCGGTTAAGTAGTTTATGAGTCCATAGCGGATAAACACAGTGACACGTACTTTATATATATTAAGATAATCCGATGAAATAAATTGTTTTAATCTCTATAATCCTTTACTATACCTGTATATTAATCTCTAAGTACTAACTAGACAAGTTTCTAATTAATATAAACACAGTAGAACGCTAAAGATACGAACTGTGTTTCAAAATTAATCATTAAATTATATAATTATGTATCCATTTTTGACTATCACACGTAATAATTATTATCATAACTGAAACGATGATTACTTTACTTTGAAACAAAGCTCGTTTACTTTTTTTCTTTGAGAAGTTTTACGGTTTCTCTTCAATGTTCAAGCACCTTTCCGAAACGGTGGTAGAATCAAGAATACCAACATGAATAAATTATTTGCATACTGTGTTGGAATTAATTGAACCTGGAAATGCAGACATTTCATTGCTTTTGACATAGAGATAAGATAAGGATAGATATTTAAAATCTCTAGTTTGTGTCCAGGATTATAGAAACATAATAATAATAATAAAGCAATTTATTTCAAATCTCTCTTGCAGTTTATGTATCTAAATATTTATAACTCAAAGGTGACTGACTGACTGACATAGTGATCTATCTACGCACAGCCCAAACCACTGAACGGATCGGGCTGAAATTTGGCATGCAGGTAGATGTTATGACGTAGGCATCCGCTAAGAAAGGATTTTGATCTAAATAAAAGATCTAGATCAAATAGGGGATGAAAGTTTCTTAACGCGAGCGAAGCCGCGGACAAAAGCATTACAATATGTGCTAATAGATTTTTGCTTAAGATTAAGATAGGTTAGTATTGTTAATTAATTAATGTTAGTTTTTATGTGAGATTTAAACCCCTATTGGGTAAAGGCCTCCTTTTCCATGACTCTCTGTCCTTGTCTAATTTTATCCAGTCGTATTAGTCGTCAGGGACAAATGTATATCACCTCATAATTCTTAGTCACTTTGTCGTTACTCAGTAACTACTATTCTTTATGACGTCATGCTTCTAATACTACGTATACACTTGCCTGTATGGTTTCTTCTCATGTCGTTCTTATTTCCCCGGAGTCTTTCGATGTACACATGATATTGAAATAAAGAGGTATATAAATATATACATGGACATATTATTCTATCTACACTAGATGTATCCGACACGCGTCACTACGCATTTTGAAAAGTTGCGTTAAAAGTCAAAAGTCAGCATTAATTACTTAGTCAATATAAGAATACATTCATATATATGAATACATATTATGAATGTATTCTATTATACATCTTAATATATATAAAGTACGTGTTACAGTGTTTGTCCACTATGGACTCCTAAACTACCTAACCGATTTTAATCAAATTTTGTACACCGTGTCCACTTTGATTCAACTTAAAAGAAAGGATAGCTTACATCTCAATTTATAGTCGCAATACTATTTTATTGCAAATTATTTGTTTAATATCTCAAAAATAATTAGTTCGATAAAACTCTAACAGATGGCGGTGTAAGATAATTAATTGACAAAATTGAGTATGTAATGAAGTAGACCATAGATATAGCAACGGGTATGTTGGGTTATGTTGTTGCAGAACAACGTCTGCTGGGGCAACTTGTAATTATATTATGTACGTAAGTTTTGATTTGGATATATGGGTTTTGGTTCAAACCTCCTTCAAAATCTTAAACAACTAATTCTGATTCTTAAAAGAGGTGTTAAATAGCAGGATTCCAAAAAAAAACTTTAGAAAGTTTAAAATATCCAAAACATGTAACCATTTCAGTAAAGTAATTTTTGACATCTACTTAATTTTGTCACTTTGTCACACTACTTATGCGATGTAAGTAGGAATATAATATGAGGGGTTTTTAGAGTTCGGTTGCAGCTTTGTTGCCTACTGATTACCGATAAATATCAAGGAATATATCGCTTCTTTACAAGAATAACGTGATATTTTTAAAACCGCAACTTTAGAGGAGAGCAATTTCAAACATTTAAGCGGTGATAAATTCTAAAATATTGTTAATTTTACCGTCGCAAAACAATTAAATTAAAAATACCGGGTTTTTGTAGAAAATAAATTCGACAAATAATAAAAAAAGCTTTTGATGAGATGTCACGTTGCTCTAGTAAAGAGGCGATATGTATTACTAATCTTTTTTTTTTATTTGAAACATATTTTAACAGCGTTTTATTAAGAAATAAACTAGCGACACACTTTCCAACGCGCTTCAGCGACAGTTTCAAGTGCCCTCAACCTCCACACTTGTTAAAGAAACTTCTAACACCGTAAAATATGTTTTAAATACTTACTACCTTATTTTATTATGTTAGCACTAGTATCATTCTCGCTTTGCTTCAGGAAAATGTGCCTTATGACATTAGAATAAGGTTTAGAACGAATTCGTCAAATTGACATATTTTTAAAGTTAATTTGAGTTAAAACATTGTTAGTCTAAGCTTACTTTATCCGTATAATAATATTATTGCCTTGAACGTAGGTCACTTTGAAAAAGGTTTAGAAGGAATTCTTTAAATGGACTTATATTTGTTTATCTTTAAATATAGATAATACTACGTTTTATAATATTAAAAACTTTCAAGCCATTTTTGGGATTTGTGGGAATAAATGGTAATGGTTACCACGCCGGATCGCCATTCGAAGGGTTCTGGGTTCGATTCCCAGCGAAGCAGCAATTTGAATGATGAATTTTAATTTCTGTTCGCGCTCTGGTTGTGTGTGTTGTCCATGGCACCCACGACACGGGGTATCCTAGTGTGGGGCTATAAGTGTGTGGGGTTATAAACAAACCATGTAGCTGTTTTTTTTTGTTTAATTTATATTCACCTAACGAATTTCCTGAAAAGAATTGCGGTCAG
Source organism: Carystus phorcus (assembly GCA_018248895.1). Classification (NCBI taxonomy): domain Eukaryota; kingdom Metazoa; phylum Arthropoda; class Insecta; order Lepidoptera; family Hesperiidae; genus Carystus; species Carystus phorcus. The sequence continues at coordinate 9,512 of DWJN01001561.1, forward strand.
ACTAATCCATAATTTCCATAAACATCAAAGTTTATATATTATGTGAAGGTTAATACATAATTTCCGGACCATAAACATCAAATATTGTGTAAAATAAGTCTTATTATTTTGTAGCTAAAGTTTATATTTGAGCTTATAATGAAGAGCAACAGTGGCACGAGGCTCGTCGTTGGATGGAAGGCACATCTCATATCAAAATAATTTTGTTCCAGATACCTCTCGCTCCGGTATCCCATGAGGTTTGGAAGAAACAAGACGAGAAAGAGAGTTACAATAAAGATTGTTTTCGTGTGGATTTTATCCACTGCGATGAGTCTGCCTTTAAGTCTGATGTATTCTAAGGTACGTTATAATTCCTTTTAATCAATGATGACTTTTCAATACACTAGTAATAGATAAGTCAATAGTCAAAGCCAATATGTATCGGATTAGAAAATTACTCATATAGTTACTCAGTTACACACTTACCTCATATACCGAAAGTCAAAATCTATTTGAAGCAACAGATTCGGTAACATTATCACCTTATATTTACATCGTATGTAATAACAACTAGTAATAAAATGTTGTAAATAATCCTGACTATTCTTTATGACGTCATGCTTCTAATACTACGTATACACTTGCCTATATGGTTTCATCTCATGTCGTTCTTATTTCCCCGGAGTCTTTCGATGTACACATGATATTAAAATAAAGAGGTATATATTTTCAGGACATTTTATTCTATCTACACTAGATGACTAGGTTGACTTATTGACATGATTATTAACTGAGGGATATTGAATGGGTAGTGTAGTGTTTGTATCTATTTAGTAGATACTCAACATTGTCTCAGGTACACGGACAGAGGGTAACTGTCAACCGTCAGTCGAGTAGAGGACTCGGTGCGGGTTAGACGTGTGTCCGCGCTCGTGTTGGTGAGCCAGTGATAGCGAAGTGCAGCCCCAGGTGTCCCTCCGACGAATACCATTCTACATAGCACATTGAATAGAATAGAATATTGAAAATGGCATCAATCATGTGTCATCTAAAAAAATACTTTATAACATGGAAATTCAATTACACTTATTGACAGTGTAAGATTACTTATTATCAGAATTAAATAAACGAATACATGATTCTAAGAGTTATTTCTTTACTGCGAACAGACATAAAAAACAGTTACAAATTATGTCGCAGATCAAATCACATATCGTTCATCAAAACCTGTATACATTTATCTATTAAGTGATTCTTCTAGGAATTTAACAAAAATTAAAAATGTTAATGATTAATGACCGAAAGTAATGATATATCCGCAACCCTAACTTTAAGCCAACCTTTTCATTTAAGCATTTTTTTTATTCTACTACTACTTCAGAAAGGCGTTTTACCATCGAGAAGAAATGGAAACAGACAAAGTTCCTTTATTCAGCAAACAATAACGATTGTATCACAATGCTTTATTAAACAATTTCGTGTTATATAAATAATCCAAATGAAATAAATTAATTTCAAAATTTGCTATTAAAACTAGTATCGTGTAACAAGCCGATTAATTTTAAATTACCGAATTTCAGATAATGAAAGATAAATTTTGTTAATTACGGTCTGCTACACGAACAAAACCCTTCAATAGATTTCAATTAGGGTTTAATAGGAAACATGCAGCTACCTGATGGTAAGTGGTCCATGTTGCCCATTGTCATCGGTAACGAAGTCGTCACCGATGCGTTTCTGGTCCAGTTTCTGGTCCAGAAAGAGAGAAACTTTCTATCAAGCGGGTTGCAGATTAAAAAGTAATTACCTGAGTTATTAGAAAATAAAAACACCACTGTACGTGGTTTTCCTGTGTCGATGGTAGCATGGACAACTTATATGACTAAGAACAACAACCAGAGATAAAATATCCATACTTCTATACGAGTAATATAAAGCTGAAGAGTTTGATAGTTTGAACGCACTCATCTCAGAAACTACTGGTTCGAATGAAAAAATCTTTTTGTGTTACATAGTACGGTTACCGAGGAAAGCTATAGGCTATATAACATAACGCTGCGACCAAAAGGAGCTGAGTATTGGATGAAAAATGTTACAAAAACATTACAAATGTGCCAAGTTGATACGGAGTTCACTGGATCTACTAGTAATTCTATGAAGCGTATGCCTATTGCTTATGAACCTAACGGTATTTGTGTGACACATGTGTATATGACAGATATTTATGTGACATATGTATATGTATTTGTGTGCTAGATACTCGTGCGACATATACATATTTTTGCGTTCCCCAAATCCCGAAATAGTCTGTTTGTGTTGTCTAATTTGTGTTAATCCTCTCCATAAAGAATGATACTATGAGAGTACGTTCAAAAACTTTTGTAAAGATTATATTTCAGCCGTATATTTCGTATACTAACGCAATTTCGTATTATAAAGCAATTAACCATTATTGCTTGAAAGGCAATCCAATTAATTTGCTGCATATTTCAAAGGCTCACAAAACCGATTACAAACAACGTTCAATTATATTACTTAGTAATAAATAGTTCTTAACAGAATAACTCAATTCTCTTTCCGTTACCTCCGGAACTTTGAGTAAACATGCCGCAAGTAAATCTCATCCAATAAACTTAATAGACATGAATTTTATTATATTATCTGTTGTAGGAATAGAAATCGGATTATATTACACGTGACCATAATAATAATACGTGACTATAATATAATCCGATTATATTATACGTGACGTATATTACAATAATGATTAAGTGAAGCTGACGACCCGCGTGGCACAATTGTCACCATGTTATGTCGAGGATAGGTCCTGGGTTCAATTCCCAGCTAGGCAGAGATTTGAATGATCAGTTTATATTTCTGTTCTCGGTCTGTTTGTTTGTTGTTTGTGGCACTGACGACAAGTAAAAAACTAGAGCTATAAATGATTTTATTAATATTTAAAGAAAAAAAAAGATTTATACTATTTTTTTTGGAGCTTTGCCTCTGAATATGAAATAGAAATGCTGAAACGCTCACAGCCCGGCGGTTCGTGTCGATTCTAAAGCGGACAGAGTTTCGGAGAGAGCTCTAGACGAAGTTAAGCAACTGCGGCCGCGGTCGGTACCTGGATGGGTGACGATTAGTGGTAAAATTTCTTCTGCGTTCTCGTGCTTCGGAGGGCACGTTGAGCCGTCGGTCTCGGTTCTTATCGTAGCAGCCATCGGTAAGCCAAGTCGGAGTCGGATGGCGTGGAATTTTACGACATTTAAGTTGACCACTTAACCCTCCACCAGTCCGCAATGGAGCAGCGTGGTTGAGTATGTTCTGGATCTCCTCAGTCATTGAGACGTGCTCTGTTGTGGGTTTAAATGGATTGACGTTACTTACAATAATAATACTAAATTTATTACTATATAACACAATTACATGTTTTAAATGTGACAGGTTGTCGAGTGTTTTTTTTAAGTAATCTATATCTATACTAATATATAAAGCTGAAGAGTTTGTTTGTTTGAACGAGCAAATCTCAGGAACTACTGGACCGATTTGAAAAAATATTTTAGTGTAAGATAGTTCATTTATGGAGAAAGGCTATAGGCTATAAAACATCACGCTAAAAGGAATAGGAGAGGAGCAGCAATAAAGAATATTGCGATATCGGCAAAATTTTGAGCTTTCGTTGCGTGCGCTGAGTAAACGGTGAAAGTTACATAACAATTATGTATTACAATATTGTCCCGCTCTAAAAGTTGTAAATAAAAGTCCGCGACAGCATATGTCTAGCTTATAAGGTTAACCCACTATAACCAATTTTATAATAATTTATATGGCAAAACAACGTTTGAGGGGTCATCTAGTGAAATATACCTGTGCCAGAATAGTTCACTCTTCCACATATGATATTAATGACTTTATTATAATGTTCATTGTATAATCCTTTTCGAAGGCCTATCAAACAAAAGGGCCGGTTTCGATCGTCTTACAAGTCTGGTCTTCGGGCATGAAATTGAATTGGGCATTCTAATCCGCCCCAACACAGATTAAATAGTATTACTTCGGCAATATGGTAACTCAAAATCATATACTATTATATTTCTGACTGTATGCAAGTATTTCATGTCAATACATGAGTTTTATTTACGGTAAAAAACAATGGAGGACACCAGAGGGCAGAGAAAAGTAAAAAAATGAAACATTTTGTATACAAATAAACCTTAGAATCAGTGTCGCCTATTCAGTATATTATTTTATACACAGCAAATTTCAGTATATTATTTTACATGATCGTAACTGTAAATTAGTGAATTGTTTCACTCACAAATTTTAATTTAATTTAACTGTCCAATACGTAAATAAAAGAGGATTATAATTTGATGTAAAACAAGAATTGTTAATAGATATAACAAGATTTTTTTTATTATTTTTATCTTTTAATATTGTTCATATTTCCTTTTTATTCTTGTTGTTTTCCTGCTTGAGCTCCAAATTATTGCCTGTGCGTAGAAACATCTCTGAAATATACCGGACTGTAAGCTTTATTCATTGTGTTTGTAAAATGTATGTTTCCCAAATTAAATATACTTTTATTTTATTTGGTTTTATTTGGCATAAAATAACGTGCAACGTAATATTTAAGCATCATTAACAAACTCTAAGTAATGCAAAGTTCTCTGTTCATAAGTAATTAACGAGTATCTTGCGTAACTTTTAATCCAAAGTTGAGGTTTATTTAGGAAATAATTAATTATTTTCAAAAAGTTGTGGAGAAATTGTGGAATAGGTTATTACAATAATATACACGCAGTAATATTAAGTTAATAATTCTCAGTTTGAAATTCAAATTCTGACTTTAAATTTCGAACTATAAGTTTTTAAATTCAATTTAGAATTTATTTCTTGGAATAGAAAGTATTATTTAAATAAACACGTGAGTCTCAATTCGAATATTTCAAAGCAAAAGAATATTGAGTAAAAACAATACTAAGAATTGTAGTTACAGAAATATCTACCTAAGTTATCAATAGCTCCATGAATTTTTAATTATAAAACCGACGTCATACGGCTTAGCAGCGTTCATTTGATATTCTAGTCTTCCTTCGTATTCGAATGTCAGTATTAGAAGCACGAGTGTTATTATCCCTATCAGTATAATTGAACGCCTTAAATTTAGGTCAAGGTAATAAATAAGGTAACTAAAGGTAATAAATTATTACCTTTTAAAATTACTGTACGTTTTTACAATTCCTCTGTAATGTACGAGCTATTTTATAAGTCTTCAGATATCTGATATGTATGCTTTGCACATACCCAATAAGCTTTTCCGTTATTTCCTTCGATTCATTTCTCGTTGTCAGCATTTCTTCATTTTAATAAATTAGTTGCTACTACTACTATCAATTACTACTAAAAAACTACTCTCGTTGAGTTTGATTATTTACCGCCACTATCTTACCTTTAAACTTATCAGTACAGATTTTGGTCCTTCGAGCCGCTTACATCTAGGGATCTTGTATCTAAAAAAATATCTTTAATTTTCTGTGTATCTTTCATCTTCTGTTTATCACTATCCCGACTCTTAGTAATATAAATTGTTTCGATTGAACCGCTTTATCATAATTATTTGATATTGAAATACTAGGACTATAAAATATCGATTAACACACATTACATAATCGGTACACAAACCCACAGCTTGTTTATCAGCTGTGATATTATTGAACACACTGAACGTTAAAAATATTATTTTTCTAGATTATTTGTAATACTTTCCTCATAACTTCTGTCATGTCCTACCATGAGTTTATACCATTACTAACTCACTGTAGTACAAATCGCTTAAAATTATGGAAACTTAAAGACATACCTATTCCAAGACGCTCACCTAAGACTACTGGGTGTACCGGTTAGTATGTGGGAAGTAGTAATATTTTTTAATTTATTACACCATACCTCATCTGGCTATCTAACAATGTAACAAGCACTCAGAAACAATTAATTATTACTAAGGCTCATCCAACTATTGATGATGTCTAGAACGCCTCAGCGTAATAATGATTATTTATTCTTTTCTTCTTTTCACAGAACGAGGAATCGGTCCTGATTGGGGGTTCGTGCCAGATTCCTGATCCACTCTACAAGGCCATCGGTTCCGTGATCTCCTTCTACATACCCCTGGGCGTGATGCTGCTGACGTATGCTCTCACTGTCCAACTCCTGGCGCAGCAGAGGAAGGGTTTAGGCCAGGGCTGGGCGGCGGGCTGGCTCGGTGCGATTCCAATCGGTATTATAGTGGCACTGATGTAGTTGATAACTTGTTTTAGGGTAACTGGCACACAAGCAGCTTGTGTAAGTGGACATCTCTACCCATGCCAATGTTTAACATCCTACTACCAAATAGCAGATGTAAAAAGGCAGTATTTTTGACACAAATACGTAATAAGTATTTTACAGTTTATTCTAGAATAAAAGGTAACTATTAAGTTAGGCGAACTGTGTGTTCGGCGATTTCTAACCATCAATAATCATTACTGCACCATACACTAGATTACCTTTAAGATATGTAGATGGCACCACTTATACTAAAGATATAACGTGCGTATCGTTTTTACCAGCTTTTATTTCATTATACCTGTTCGGTGTATGTTCGTAATCAAATCTTGTAGATTAAATTTTACTAACTTCCCACTGTGCGATTGAGCTGAAATTTAGCATACATGTTTAGTTTTTGTGACAATGCATGATTATTTTAATACTACCAGTTTAAATTCCATGTGGCGGATTTTAAAATAGCGACTTTTCATTTCCATAAAGATCCTTACGATATTAGTACCAAATGAAAGGACTTAAATTAACTAAATACGTGACTGAATTAAAAAGTGAATAAAGTGACATTACCTACATAGAATAAAGTGCCTACATTTATTCATTCATTCTTAGTTTTTAAAAATAGTTCTTTATAAGGCAGGTAAAACAAAAAATATTACACAAAATTACGACGACGTTTAAGTTAACGCTCAGCATATTTTTAGAAGAATTTAATTTTAGAACCTAATGAACTCGATCTAGAAAGATCTCCTTAAACAGTTTTATCTACCAGTTTTGCTGGCACATTTTCAGTTTTACCTTTTTACCGTCGCCCAACTTGTTCCTCTACTAACGCAGTAAACTAATTAAAAACAAGCGTGAAGTAATTTGTCAAACACGAAGGAAACTTACTTTTGCTTGTCGACACTTTGTAGCGAGTGAAAGAGAATCAGTTCCACGCTACTGGCCCCGCGACTCTTATATTTAATGAATGTGCAACCCTATTAATTATAGTTCATAAGTTAACGCGATTTACCACCCAAGATATACATACATATGTGTATTTCATTAATTTGTTTAAAAGATGTGCTGTGGAGTTTCTGTCGCCGATTTTTCTTCTCGATGTAAAAGCACCTTACCGAAACGGTGGTGAAATAAAAAAATGACGTGCATAATTGTATTGTATGTAATTGTATTGTTGTATTGTCGTGTATTGAAATAATACCTGTATGAATAAATGATTTTGAATTTGAAGACTATTCACCGTTTAGCATCAGGTGGGACTGTAGTCAAACGTTAACTTATAATTAATAAGAAAAAAACGCAAATCTTTAATTCTATACACATACTTATTATAATACGTTGCTATAATTAAATGGAGCTGTTTATTTTAATTTTTCAGTATTTTCATGTAAATAGGCGGCAAAAGAACAGACGAGACAGCTGATGTGAGTGGTCACTGTCGCCCATGGTCACTAGTAAAATAAAACCACGAGTAAAATGAAATCAGGGATCCACATCATTTTTGTCAAAGTCGAAGCCAAGGTTCTTTATTATAGAAAATAGGTTCATATAATATAGTCCACTATATCCTACCCGTCTCAGGTATACAATGCAAAATATATTAATGTAATATAAAACTAAATTAAAGCAAATTAATTAAAATCAATATCACAATACCAGCTCAAACATTAGTCAACCCAACTCATCTTATACTAATATATAAAGCTGAAGAGTTTGTTTGTTTGATTGTTTGAACGGGCTAATCTCAGGAACTACTG
>DWJN01001562.1:0-17575 GCA_018248895.1 Carystus phorcus
AAAAACACCACTTTGTCTTTGCATTTAGCGTTTAATTTTTTATTTTACTGATTTGCTCCGTGTTTTTTTTATAGTTTTTGTGTAAAAGTTGAGTTAAACAATAATTTTCATCAATAAAAAACTACATCGGTGCACACAATTCGAAGAAATGCCTTTTAAACTAAAAATAATAACAAAAAATAAATTAAGTGACCTCATTTTAAACAAAGATATTGAAAAAAAGCTCTATGAAAATGTGTCTGCAGATGTGTCTGCAAAACATGTACATGTTCTTAGCTATGTAAAAAGGTATGATAACCTCAGGGTAACCCTTATAAATTCTAAGAAATAAGTACGGTATTGGTAAAATAAAATATCAGAACAAAGACCCACCGTCCAAAATTCACCGTCCATATAAACTAACAAACATAGATTTTGATATTTTGGTAATTAATGAATTGTTTCGTGATAAAAAATTCAACGAATTAATAATGAATAGTTCAATTTTAATGTTTTGTGGTAACAAATGACTTCACCGGATAATTATGACAATTGTTATATTGTTGTAACAAGATGACATCAGCGACTGGGTTAAACCTTAATAACAATAACGATAAACTTTAATTATAGGATTGGTTGAGATTTGTCCAACATTTTTTATGATTCGTAGCTGTTTGCTGTAAATGTACACAGTTGCGACTGATATGATAGATGCGGTATGAAGTCGTTGGAAGTCATTATGTTAGTGTTATCGCGATCAAACCTGCGGTGTCAGCCTTGGCTCGCTCTCGATAAGGAACCTGACGAGCTAATTGAGGGCGTTGGCTAATTTCTACATCATTCTCAATCGCGATGTGTAAAATCCCACTTGAAGGAGGCCAACTTATTATTAATGATAATTTAATGTTCCCTTGCCCTCTAATTATCGTGGAAATGTTCTCGCTCTAGTTATTTATTTGCACTTTGAATGCTGAATCATTTGTAGATTAAATTATTAATTAAGTTTGTACGTAGCTGTGTGTCAAGGTTTAAGTTAGGTGTTCTAGTTTTTGTATGGGTACTGCATTGGGTAATTCCAACAGTTGATTAAACAATATTAATTAGGCTTCTTCGTTGTCCGATTACATCTACTAAAAGGTCTTACGACAGATGCAGTTTGTGTTCCTTATTTAAGACTAACTCGTTTAAAATGACCACGAACTTCATTGATTTGACAATTATATGATGAGTGGTCTCACAAAACGAAATTTTGTAACTGTTTTATAATATGCCGAGTTTGATATCTGTACCGTAAAACGTTGAGGATTCCCTTAGTGAGATGAACATCTTGGGTATAGGAATAGAAAATAATGAAAGTCACGTATAACTGTTATAATTGATTTAACTATCATTATTGAATGTGCATACCCAGTAGGTTACCTGTGTCATGAACTAACCAATCGTCTGTAACTATCACACACAAACCGTATATATTTTTTTTAATAAGTAGCCATGTGCTACGAGTATTAGTTGCCATTCCAGACTTTAAGTGTGTGCTTATTTCATACAAACCTTCGTATTTATAATATTATTAAGATTTAAAATGTCCCAATATTAATTTTTCTATAGATAAAATTGTACTCCAAGTTTTCGTAGTGAAGTCTAACTTACACTAGAACCTATATCATTCCTTTTTAGGATTACTGAAAGGCTTGGCTTTTACTGATGTTGTCCTTTCGTGTATTCAAAGTTGGGCTACATCTACCGTAGTAGCATATAATGTTATTTTATGAAATTAAGAATGAATTGAGGTTTATATATGAGAAACGTATATTGCAAGAGTTAGAGAAACACTTCGCGTAACACTGATTGTGCTTGGTCGGATTTTTTATTCTAATTTATTATAGAAGCGTTCCTTTGTTTTAATCACCCGATGACCATAATTTTATGACACATTGTCACTCTGTATTCTTAAAAGGCATTCACAAGTTGAGTGTCGTCATGAGTAATATGATAAGTATGTATTAACACTATTTACCGAGTTACATAGAGACCACTAAATAAACAGTAAATATATTATTGCTGAAAGTAAATAATGGCGGGCTAGCTAAGTTACGTGTATCTCGCAATTTTAGTAGAATCCAGCGCTCTGGGAAGTCTTACTTAGTATTTAGACAAACTTTTAGGTAAGACTGTGTCGCATAATGTGTGTCTGCATATATTTTCCGTATGAGCACGTAATGCATTTTGCATGAGCCACGAGCCTATTGTGTAATGTAATTAGTGTTAATACTTAATCTGTTGTACTTATTTATGTTCGTACTTGAAATCTGTCACGGCACTTGATGACTTACGGAAAATTCTATTATGTTTCTTCTTGAAGATAAAATTTTCTATATCTATGTGTAACTGTGAAAATAAGCTATCGCCATTAAAAATGCATTGTCGGACAAAGGTGGTCGGTAATCCCTTTTAATTCCATTGCGGGACTCTTAAGGAGAATAGGGAGGGCGGCGGAAAGCTCTGAACAGCTGGCGCTACTAGAGTTTGAGTCAACCGTACCGAGAACATTTCGTTTTAAAAATTTCACGATTGAAATGTACATCCAATCTTTATGCTTAGTACCACATTTTTTTAACACATTCCAATTTCTATACAGTTTTTTTTTTTTAAATAAGTGATAAGCTATTTCGTTACAATAATATAAAATATGTTATCGACAATATGCGATCTAAATTAAGGAACCGTGTTAGTATGTATTTAGTATTTAGTAAATTGTGTGTATTTAGTCATTTTAGTAAATTGCGTGTATTTAGTAAAAAACGGTTATTTAAATTTAACAAACGATGACACTTAAATTTTATTTATTTGTATAGATGGATGTTTCCCTTTTCCGCAGTATGCAACGATAACCTGACACACAGCCGGAAAGGACGAACGGTGATGACGGAGGACGAGAGGTACGAAGCCGTCAGACATTGCCGATACGTAGATGAGGTAATCATTATGTTAATAGACTGGTATTAGTATTGATTACAACCAGGTACCCACTTAACTAATGCGGATTAGAATTACGACACGTATTACAACAGACACGATATTTTTTATATTACGTGCCGATATTTTGATCCAGTTCTATGATAGGGGAGAGCGGGAAGAATCTTGATGGGCACTGATCTGTATAATCGCGTATACAGATAAGCTAGAGCAAAAGCTGCAATAATATTGGACTTGCCTGGTAATTCTTTGAAATATCTGCGATTAACAATTTGAAAATGCATTAAATACTGTACATATAACATCACATTAACTTTTCCATGTTGTGGATGGTAAGAAAACAAAAAAATTCACAAGTTAAACTCAAAATGTTAGCAAAAAACTGATGTGATGTTCAATTATTTTTCTAATGATGTACGACTTACGTTATAAATTTTATGTCATCGACAATATTTTATCTATAATAGGTAACCTAACCAATGCAAATCCACGCCCGTGGTCTAAACGCGATGTCAACGTCATGTCCTGTCAATTTTCGGCGGCAATTTATTGTTTACATTTTTGGAATATCTTCCTGGAACGTACTGTACATTGGTGATTTGAGACTTTGTACCGTTGACTTTTTATGCAATGTAAGTACAGGATTTAAAAGTAAAAATAAACGGTACTTAAATTAAAAATATTCAACTCAATGCAATAACAATAGTATATGATTATTTCTGAATTCTGCACGTGCTGAATCGTTTTAAATAAGTTGTATTAGTCGTTTTCGTTTAGTTGCAAATGTGGTATTCAAATTGAATATTTACTTGTATACCTAACAACGATGAAGGAAAATAAAAGAAAAAGAGTCGTTTTACCTTAACTTGTTGTATCTACCATAGCGCACACGTGCACGTACTTTATTTTGCACTGGGGGACCAGGCCAACTTCATTTCGCCTAACAGTCAATGAGCGATTGACATAAATTGATATAACTTCTTTATTTGTTACCCGTTTTGAATGAAGAAAACACTAAACGTTAAGTAAAGCCGATGACAATATAATCCTGAAAATTTAATTCAAATCGGATAAGCCATTTCTGAGATTAGCGTGCACAAACATACAGACAAATTTCAAAAATCATTGTTTTAGGTTGTCTTGTGTATATAAATTTGAATTATGAGTCGTTAAACATATCTACGAGCATGTACAGACAACGATCAGTTAGTTTTCTTATATCTAAAGATAAATAATTTGGTTGGTACTATAATTTGTTTATTTATTTATTATTAATTTGAACGACATAATGTACTGGTTGTATAGTTGTATACATATTTTAGGAAAAAGATTCGCGTGTATCCCCATGTGCTAGTATAAAAAAGCAGGGTAATATTTCGGTCACGTTTTCTTTATGATACAGTCGTCCCTACGTTCCTTCCGCATAATTATCAGATTACGTCAGATAACCAACCTTTTGATAAACAACAACGCTCTCTTTATACGCTCAATGTAATTCGCTATTAAAATATTCAAATTTGAATCTATTTGAGCTTGCATTGGGGTATGTATGTATTTGGGTGATTAAAAGTTCGTTAATTTAGTAATACCACATTTTTCCTAAGTATTGCTTTATAATAGTTGCGGCTAATGGCTTAGTATCATTAGATATTGTAATTATATTTCATATCGATGTAATGACTAAATAAAATTTTAATATAGTTAACACATTTTTTTAAATTTACAAACTCACCAAATAAAGTCAAAGTTGTTAATAATACCCGAGGACATTTGTATACTATTGAATAAGTTCATGGTCATAAATCGAATGTGGTAAGTCGAACACATTGGACGCTCCTCACGAAAGTATTTCCGCTCTCTGCTATTAAAATGTCTCACTAAACAAACTATCGATTTCTAGTAGTTTCTCTATGAAACAGTACGAGTGTCGGAAACGAGGTGACATACATCGAAAGAACGCCCCGTAATAGGATCACACTTGACGCTGAGCAAGAAATCGGTCACCGAATGATGCACACTGCGATAATGTGGCGTGACTGTACGACATAAGTTAATGTCAATACTCTCATACATTAGCGCTGCAATGGATTCTTTCTATTACGACTTACACAAGCGTAATTAATCCATTGAAAATCCGAAGATCCGAAGAATAGTTACATTTGTCTGTTATATTGGTTTTTTATTTTATTTATTTATTCTTATTGTATCTTTGTACTATGGGCGGGCTTAATTTCTAGTGGCATTCTGTAACAGTCAGTCTTTCGAGATCAGAGATTATGCGGTTTTTAGCGATTTCTAAAATGAGATACTATGCCTATTTAATATTATCAAAGCAAGTATAATAATTATTCCATTTTAACAGTAATTTTTAAAATAAATATTATTTATGATAAGTATGTAAATACAACTACTTAAATATCGCGACAAGGTTTTATATTTATATCATATAAATTGTGCAATGACGCTATAATTTTATGAATAGTAATAGGAAAATATTATTTTGTTCTTGTTGGCGAATTTATATAAAAATTTTGTTTTTTAAAAAGTTTTTTTTCTTTTAAATATTTCTCGTGCGGCTCCGCCCGCCGCGCCGTAATATAATTTTACAATCGTAATGCGTTTGCGTGCCGTAAGGTCGCCGACCGCTGAAATAGTACAGTTTTTTTTACATATTTACTATAATTTAATGCTTGACTACTGCCCTACCTAATGTTAAGCAGAGATTAGAGTTAGAGTTACATACTCATGCTTCGACTCATCCGTTGTCGGCCAGGTAGTGAGAGACGCGCCGTGGGAGTACGACGAGGAGTTTCTGGAGAAGCACAAGATAGACTTCGTGGCGCACGACGACATTCCCTACACGACGGAAGACTGCGAGGACACGTACGCCATGATCAAGGCCAAGGACATGTTCGTGGCCACAGAGAGGACCGAGGGTCAGTATAAAAAGTAATATTTGAAGACATGACTGGATGAAGGTGATATGTCGCAGTTTTGGATTTTCGCTGTCTTATGCATAAATGATTGTGTTATGTGCATACAAACAATTTTAAAACTTAAAACAATCCAGGTTGTGGCTATTTTAGAACTTCAGTACTCGGTGAAGGTGTCGTGTACACAATTTTTTTATATCAATAGAAGGAGTTATGTTCAGTTTTTTTAAAATAAAGTACTAACATAAATGTCGCTCCTATTTTTAAAATACTAAACAGTTGGCACCGCCAGACACCTTTATTGGACCAAAACACTTAAGGCGTTTTGAAATATCCTAAAATGTTCATACGAAACTTTGAACTCGATTTTCTCGAAATAGAATTTTGCGACATATCACCTTCATCCACTCATGTCTTCATTTGTCAAGTGTTTGTGTCCATTTAGTAGATACTTAACTTGACAACCCGCGTCGCGTAATGGTCACCACGCCAGACCGCCGTTCGAAGGGCCCTGGGTTCGATTCCCAGCGAATGCGAAATTTGAATGATAAATTTAAATTTCTGTTCTCGGTCGGGTGTGTGTAATTGTCTTTCTGTGTTGTCCATGCCACCCCCGACACGGGGTATCCTAGTGTGGGGCTATAAGTGTGTGGCGTTATATTTATTATTATTGTCTCACGTAGACTGACAGAGGGGTAGCTGTCAACTGTCAGTCGAATAGAGGACTTGGTACGGGTTAGACGTGCGCCCGCGTTCGGGCTGTGTGTAGTGGTGTGCCAGTGATACAGGTGCAGCCCTGAGTGTCTCTTGAGTTAATACCATACATACAAAAGACATTACAGTCACTATTGCCGATAGTTTATATAATTCGTAGGAATGTTTGGCGTTTCCAATATATTCAAACTACCTGACCACAGCAAACGTATTTTGCCACATAAATTATTATTTTAAAACAATTTTATGATAACCATAAAAATGGTTATAATGGGTTAGTAACCTTAAAAGCTAGACGTATGCTGTCGCGGACTTTTATTTAGAACCTTTAGAGGGGAACAATATTGTAATACATGATTTTTGAGTAACTTTCACCGTTTACTCAGCGCACGCAACAAAAGCTCAAAATTTTGCAGATTTCACAATATTCTTTATTGCTGTTCGTCTCCTATTCCTCTTAGCGTGATGTTATATAGCCTATAGCCTGCCTCCATAATTGAACTATCTTACACTAAAAGAATTTTTCGCATCGGTCCAGTAGATTAGCCCGTTCAAACAATCAAACAAACAAACAAACTCTTTCAGGTTTATATATTTGTAAAGATATCCTTCTTACTCGTAAACGTTCTGATAATCCTTTTGGCATTTTTATCCAAGCTAGATATCCTCCGAAAATATAGAAAAAACCGCTTGAATCGACTTGTATCAGATTTCTGAATGATGCTCTACCACGACAGAACCATCGTTTATAATGAAAAACAATTGAAATTTTAGAATATTTCATGTTCAAATTATGTATTTTTAAATAGAGAACAAAAAAGAAAAATATATCATGTTGTATTTTATCATGCGAAGAAAAGGTTTCAATTTTTCAAACCGGTCGCAAACTTTTTTTGATGTGTGTAGACCTCCTCAGTGACGAGGAGAGACCCGTGCTCAGTAGTGGGTCATTAATGGGTCGACGGAAGGCATATTTCTATTATCTTTGGGATAAACTTACTTTTCCCACAACATAAAAGCATAATAGAATTGCATTTAATTTGGAATTTACAAATAATATATGGTATTAAATGCCAACTAAACAGTCTTCCCAAAAGCGCGTCATTCATGCGTCGTAAAACCTAACCATATGTACAAAGTTTTGGGCAGATATTCTGATAAAAAGATGCGAAAGTGGAAGTGTGGGCTGTCGCGTAATAAACTAATACGAATTTTAACAAGGTAATAATAGAATTCGTGTTCTGAACAGCCGCCTTAAGGAATAAATAATTGAAAATATATAAAAGCGTAGAGTAAAATATTTTTTTGTTGACCTGTAAACTGACTTGTAATATTTTATTTCTTTCCTATTCGACCCAAATCATACATAGCAAGTTCACAAATAACCTTGTTGGATAGCTAATTAGCTATCCTATATTATAGCTATCTTAAATTATTAATATCTGTATCATATCTGGCGATTCGAAAGAGTTGTCCATCCTTCTTCTTTTACATTATTCTAATCTGTGGTTGGTGCGTGCGCACCACGGGCAAGGACTGCGATGCAATTTTGAGATTTTTTATAGGAAAATTATTACTCTTTACTACTAGAAAATTTAATTGAAGGTGGTTCCAAATACAATACAATATCTGACATTTTATAAAAAACAATGACGTAAGTGTGAGGTGGAAGATAAGTGTTGTCACTTATGTCCAAGTTATGCATTAGAAACGAACCGTCGGACATTACACCTTAAACCCATGAGCTCCTGGTGGCAGCGCGCTGTTTCCGTTATTTTGGGATCAATAAATGCACGCATCCCATGTCTACTGCGCATTATCATTTCCATGTTTACCTGCGTCAGAAATGGACGGGCATAAATTATTAAACGAAAATTTCATAAAACATACTAAGTTTTTAAGTTTTCAACAGGTATATTCGTTCCAACATTGTAAAATGTCGTATTTATTTATTTAAGCTTTATTGACAACAATAAATCTTTGGGCGAATATTTGCTTATTCAGCTTTGTCTTTACAAACTTCCTTAGTAGACACATATTTTTTAGTAATTAAACGTATTGCAGACATATAAAATTGTTCGAACCGTGAAGCGTATAAAAACATAAGTTTCTTTATTTCGGTGGACGCAAAACAATAACAATATACCTACATCTGTTACTAAAATTAAATTATTATTGATTATTCAAAAAATGATATGAGTATATGGTACATACGGTTCACAATTGAGTAGTTGACTGCCAGTACACAGAAATTCAGATAAACAGTCAACAGAAAGGGGAAAATCTCAATTAAGTTCGACCCACTCAAACTCAACAAATAAGGCAATTTAAACAATATAATATAATGTAAAAATTAATAAACTGGACAACGTTGCTTACTTCAAATTAACTTCTGTTTATATCATGATACAAACTGACCTCGCTTCGTTTTGGGAAACTTATATCCTCAATACACTTTTTATTATAAGTTAATATTTGTATACAATCACACCTGATGGTGAGTGGTGATGGCCTTAGGTACTGAAGCGGTGATAATAAATAATGATTTAATACATCAAAATAATAATATATTACGACCGGCGTGGCATAATGATCACCACGTCGGACCGCCATTCGAAGGGTCCTGGGTTCGATTCCCAGCGAGGCCGAAACTTAAATGATGACTTTAAATTTCTGTTCTCGGTCTGGGTGTGTATATAATTGTCTTTCTGTGTTGTCCATGGCAACCACGGGGTATCCTAGTGTGGGGATATGAGTGTGTGGCGTTATTTATTTATTTAAACGGGATTCGTTTAGTTGACATCTATCTATGTATTTTTACGCCGTTTCTGAAATCACCGCGCAAACACACCATGCACAGACAGACTAAAACTATTGAAAAATATTATTTTAGGATCTATTGCGTTAAGAAATAAACGTGACCAATAATAGATTTTGTATATCTATGTCGATAGATATCTCATTTCCAGGGGTCAGTGTATTACGCATCTACTGATTCTGAATAATGTTTATGTTAAACCTAGACTGAGATGACGTGAGTCGTTAGAGGAAGACGTAAAATAGTTAGTTCTCTCAGAGCAAGTGTGACCTAACGTTGGAACTTTTCAGTAAGGATATTGATTTGAAATTTAAAATACGGTTAGCTATTGTCTAACTTGGGATTGGTCTCTATACGGCGAGTGAGATGACAATATTTTAAGGTGTACGCTGATATAGAATATTATTCAAATATGCCAAATTGTGCACGTGTGTGTAAATAAAAATAAAATCACACATTTATGTAGTTGTGAGCAGTACAGAGATGATTCCTACCACTTCCTAAACTATGCTTTCCTAGTATCTTCTTGCACCAATGTTACAGTGCATTGCTCCCGCTACATGCACTGGATTAATTATTAATAATATTAATAAAAGTATAAATAAAATGAGTTTATTTTTGTTTATAAGGCTTTCGCGCACCAACTATTCGACCGGTCATCATGAAATGTCGTACATATGGTTTTATGGGCATTCGCCGGTTCTGAAAGGCTGATCAACCCAAAATTTACAAAAGAACTGTCAAATCGAATGTCAAACGTTAATTGTGTCATTTGATTTAAATTATTGATAATTTAAATGCAATGTATTTTATTAAACGGTACGATGGAATTTAGAAATAAAAGACAGGTAGGTAACGAAAGGAAAACAACTTTTGTTGTATCAAAAACCTTTGGCTAAAAATGTCTTCTTTTTATTTTTCAAAAGTGTTAGTACTAAAGTCATTATATTTATATTTAAAACAAGCTTTCTGTTTCACAGGAATATTAAACATGAAAATTAAGGTTAATAAAAATTTAAACACAGTTACAGGTTTCGCCTACATTTTTATATCCGAAATATTTCTAATAGCTTCTCCCATGTCCAGGGATCAATCCTTGTGTGTAAAATGTAGTTGGTTTTAGACTAAAAGGTTTTAGTCAATTCTATTCAAACCCTTTTTTAAGGGCCAGGAAAACCTTCAAGCTAATGGATGTATGCAATGTCGTATCGGACTTAATAATTCCGTTGCCATCTCACCATACACACAACAAAATATTTTTGCCATGGTAACCAATCGCGCGTAGATACGATCTTTAGATTACTTAGCTGCATCGAAAGTTATGACTCGACCTAGTAATTATGCGGCAAGTCACGGGTCTCCTCCACTCTACATTTACCACCATCTATTATCTCTTCACGGCATCTTTTCTCGGCATCATTGGTAATCGTAAGGAGTGCGAAATGACAAAGAACAACAAATGATAAAATAGCAACGAATAATATAATACAAATATCGCGTCGACCAAGCGGCCCCATTTTGCCAACTAGGTCGTAACTTGTAACGGGCATCATACGATGGGAATTTTCCAGCTAGGTGCTGCAGACAGCGGAAGTGATATAATTATAATTGGTAGCTGTTGTTAAGGAAGAGCGCGCAGATTAAAAATAACCTAACAACGCAGTGAAGAGAGGTTTTGCTTTGGTAATACATGTTGGTTGTTTTATTTTCTTTAACCCAATCAACACATTTCCTAACTACTATGTAATAACTGGCTTTTTTAATCTGAAAATACTCTTCATTCTTTATTCTGTAATTTTATTTCAATGTGCTTATTCTTTTTGAATATATTTGTTTAATTATAACCTAAATTAAAATGTTCCGTCAACCTATACGTTACTTTGCTCTAAACACTTTTTTCTTTTTTAACCAAAAAACAGCTCATAAAAATATGAAAATCGAAATATATGAAATTTGAAAATATTGATTTGCTTTTTATTTTAATAAATGTCATGTCTCGTCAAGTCATGATCATGCTTTGTAAGTTTAAAAAACAGCCAAACCAACATTACGATTAAATTCAAAGAAAGCTCTGAAAGTGCAATGAACGGTGCAATTTTAGTGCACTGAGTACCAGGAGAACATATATTTTAGAATATTAGGCCTTGAGAATCTAGAAAAACCTGAATGTAATGTAAAAACCACGAAAAATCTCTGAAAGTCGTTGTTTAAACAACCAAGTGTACATTAATTGCAATGGGTACAGTGCAATGTACGGTGCAGTTTTGGTGCATCGAGTACCAGGAGAACATATGAGTAGGGTATTAGATCATTCTAAGTCTAATGTTAGTGCACATCTATAGATACGACCGCGATAGTGAAATAGGTCAAAACAATACGTTTAAATTTAATTTACTTATATTCATTATCATGTTGGTTCCTATGTGTTCTGTAATAAGAATACATATATGTATAAAGGATTATAGAAGCTTATTAATATAACTATAATATTTTATATAAATAAGATTATTTTAAGACATACATATTTTCCTGTTCTCGGTTTTGTACTAAAATGGGGTAATGAGTAATTTTACTAAAACATTGTTTTTATATTTCGGTTATGTCATTGGTTAAATCTGTAATTACTAAATTAATTAATAAACTAAATATTCATATTTTTCAAATAAGTATTGTCATGTAATCTTTATATATGTAAAGAATAAAGAAATACCTATTTCAAGTGTGATCGAAGGTAGTTTCAAATAACTAAAGAGGATACTATTTTATGTATATTTTTTAACTTGCCTGAATAAATAGATCATTTTGTAACTGATGCTATTGCAAAGGGGGAGGGTTTTTATTTAGGTAAAATCTGTCGTCATGTTCTATATCATTTTATTTCCCTTGACAAATGTAAAAGCGTCACTACAAAAAAAGAACTGTTCAAAAAGAAATATAAAATATTGTCCCAGTGCAGGACACCGACACGGGTTAACAGGCGACAACATCCTAAGTTCATATTTTAGTAAAACCTTTCATATTACAAATATTTATTTAAGTTTAAAGTTTTGTTATTGATCCTCAAGTAATCCTCATTTCTGCTACATCCAATAAATATATATGCTGACAGAGTTGCATCCATGAGGTAAATGATTAACACCCCTTCATTCTCATAACAAAAGATATTCTGTTCATTGTTTTATTAACTCTAAATCTATATAAAATAATCAATAGAACGATCGTGCCGGTTAAAATACAATGTACAGAGACAGTGCGAATTAACCTCTTACAGGCCACAGTCGCGGATGCGCCCAAATAGCATCTATAAATAACATTAAAGTTTGTGAACTTCGAAGTACTGTTCATTTATCTACCGGCTAAACTAAAACCAACTTTAAATACACTGACAACCAGCATAAGCGTACCGTACCTAAAACTTACTCACCTCACTTTTTAACAAGGCTTTTTATTGACAACTCGATTTCATAAATAGTATATGCTGCACCCAGCTTGATATCCGCCATTAACCGGTTAAGGTTTCGTGGGACAACAAAGCAAGAAGTAAAAAAGTATACAGTTGCAAACACCTAACAATATTAACCTATTTAATTGCAACCTCATAAATAAAGTGCGAGAGCTAACAACGTATAATATAACGTTTCCTTTGATCTTAACTACGTTGTTACTACTGTTAGAATGAAGATTAGAAGTTATAAAAACTAAAAATATGCATATTTTTTATTTAAAAAGTTCAGTTTTTCATTTAGTTATCTCGCCGCTAGTAATCGTCAACCAGAGGGCAAAGATTTCGTATCGTCCATATGTAAATATGATTTATTTAGGAGAATCGACGAATAGCAGCGGCTCTCCGTACAAACACATACATGTGTGTGCATGTATATGTGATATCTTTGTATGTAATGTTATATTTTTGGCATTCAGTAGATATTTATAAGTTTATGAGATCTTTCGAACCCACAAGTGACGTCGATTGTTTATTATATTATTAATCAATCTGTTAGTGAGGCTATATCTATCATCTATGGCAAACCTTGTCGAGCTGCTGTTTTTGCGTCGTGCGCCGAAGACTTATTGAGGGTTGGCTCAACATAATCCTGCTGAGATGAAAAAATATTATGATTAATAGGCACATTCGATTTCGATTGAGAACCGACTTGACAAGAACCAAATTGTCCTTGTCTGTACCCGGTTCATGATCACGATCACTATCATCATCTTCACCATCAGTAGTTTCTGCATCTAGTTTTGCCAATTCAGCTGCAGCGACTGCGGTAGCTGCGCGTGATTCTTCCAATTTAGCTTTTGCAAGCCGTTCTAATGCTTCCGCACGTTAGAAACTTCTTTTAGAACGAACTGACCGATTCGAATGACTTAGCTGCACACTACCTTCAGGACAAGCAAGGGTCGTTTGTACTGGGACTGTAGTTATAACCACTGGGTCGGGCTCTGGAGCGGTTTCCAAAGCTTTGCGTCTCGACGTCACAGACCTTGTAATCGGCATTATAAATTGTGGATATTCGAAATATGACAAACATTTCAAGTAAAAACCACCAAAAGTAAACGAGAAAAAAACACACTATCAAAAAATGAAAAAACAAAACACTGTCACCGAAACGATAACACACAGACACAGAGCCATTTTAGAATTTGAGCAGCAGATGAACCTGATCCGGCTCGAAGGACCAAAATGTAACGAGCTATTCTGGTGTGGTTTCATCTGCTAGTATATCCCAAGCAATTCCTGATAGATATTATTGTGGTTTCTTTAAATTAAAAGCTCTTTCTTCGGTATGTCTTGAAGCAATGGCTAGAAGCTAGTATTGAACTGTCATTTATTTTCCAAACATTTATTTTTCTTCTATATTCAAGTTTCGATCATAGAGCAGTTCAATACTAGGACCGCCACTGCTTTACGATAAAGAAGATTTTATTCAATACATATACATATTTACATTTTATCGTGCACATTCAAATGCTTTCAATTAATTTAGGATCTGCAGTGATACACGCCATTCCTTAATTCTTTATTTAAATGTTACAAATGTACAACGTAAATTTTTTAATATAGACTGAATGCAAGTTTGGGCATGAGGAGATTACACGGAACATGCAAGTTTTCAAGCTTCATTTTTGATATGCTGTTTACAATATTTGACGTTTCATAAGTGTATTTATAAATACTTACGTGAAATAAATGATTTGAGTTTGAGTTCAATAATCGTATATCTAAAATTCAATCTTAATTATACGTACTGAGGCATGGTGCGAAATATCAAGTTAAAAACTATATTTTTATGCCACCCCAAACGTTCAACCCATATTTTAAACATTTAGAAGTTCAATTTCCTAAAATCCAAATTTCTTAATTTTGCCTATGCTGTAAAAAAACATTTGTTCAAATTTTATAGTTCTACAAATCTACATCAATTCTTTCGACTCGGCGTTGATGAATCGTGAAAAGACCTTTCTTTTAGTAGTGTGATGTAGTTTTAAACTCAAAACCGGCATTGGAGTTAACGTAGAAGGTTTTCATGATACATCAGCTACGAGAACTTGCCTGCAACGAGCTGGATGAGATCCGGAGCGTCATACAATGATACGAGATATACTTGTAACTGTAATCTACAGAAATTTATTTCTTCGACGATTATAATTATCCTTGTAGTTAGATGCAGCAAACTTGTGAAATTGTTACCGTTATATTTGCAATGGATTCAATGCAAACCACTAAATGTGAGAATGATTACTCAAAAATTATACAAGAACTTGTAATCTTCGGGCACAATTTTATTAAGCGAACATTTGTATTATAACTCGTACTTACTGCGTACAAGAATACGCGTCGGCCCTCCTCGACCCAATGCTTGCATTAAATTTACAAGCAATTAATTTTACTTGCAATGTGAGTAATATATGTTTGTGTTTAATCTTACAACTGAATTTTATAGTTATCTACAATGATTGAGCTGATTTTTGTAGAGACAATGCATGATATCAGAATTCCACGATACACCTACATACATATGTATATGTTTCATATCCACCTATTAAAGAGCCTTGTACAATTTTTCTGCCAAATAAATGTTAGTTTATTATTAATTTTTAATATCATTGGAGTGAAAGAAAGGTAAGTTTAATTTGTTACGCAAAAAATGGGATTGTATACTATACGGCTAGATCCCGCCTAAGGCAAAGAAACTAATAACTAACAATAACAACGACCAATGTATGGCAAATTAGAACTCCAAAATACTTGGAATTTCTCACGGGACATTGGAACAAATAACTGCAGAAACTCTTTTATTAAAATAAATATCAACCGACCCCTCAGTAATACTACACGTTTCGGTAAAACTATACCTATTTTCTGGAACCCAAAAAATGCAATTCATCATTTTTAGACATTATCCAAATATCACGTTTGACTTAAATTAGGCTATTGCTACATATAAATAAAAATAAATAAATTTTTATATATTTTGTTATATAAATTACAAATATAATTTCTTCATTGAAAAGTTTAACAAGCAGTCAAAAATAACTATTAAACCTTTTAATATAATTTCCATCGTAAATAACGCATATGTCCGTAAAAACAGAAAGTCATTTATAAGAATGTTAGATTAAATAACTTTAACGAGGATAACAATAATAATTGCCTTAGGTACAGATAGTGAAGACTGTAGGTATATGGTGATGTCTAATATACTAGTTGTGCCCGCGGCTTCGTTCGCGTGGAATTTACCAAAAAAGTTATTAGTTCGCAGATTTTATAATAACTTAGTGTACAGTGCTCGGAGCCAGTTTCTTTAATTGATCTGGACCAAAGACAAACACTTCCTAAACAGTTTCCCTGATTGCAGAGATAGCTGATTCCCTGATAGCTCAATAGATAAGATCATTTTTATTACTTATTTTTTTTTACATTTTCCACTCACTAATTGAAAGTAAACATAAATACAGTAACAAAGTGAATCGATACAACAAAATATAAGATTAGAATAATTTGAGGCAGCTGCACGCTCTTCATGTAAAATGCATAATTCTGAAGCCATTGCACATGAACGGTGTGGATGCTACGCGCACCCAACATGTATACAATTATATACATTTTTGGTTGGTTAGTAAACAGAACCAAATGTTTTTGTGTTTGGTAAGTTTTTGTAAAAATGGATACAATTTTCTCAATCTTGGCTCATTTATTATGTGACAGCTTTTACAAGTTTATTATTATATTCAAATCTCGAATGGACTGTATGTTAAATAAGTATTTAATAAAGTAGGCATATAATACTGAACATTCCGACAAAAAAAGTAACATTTATTAATAACATTATTCATAATTCATAATATTAACAACTAATGATGTTCAAATTCTCAAAACTGTATTAAGAAAGATACATTTTATAGTTATGTTCGCTTTAAACAAAATAACTATTCATTAAAACATTTATTTTAAAACGGCATCTTTGTGCATGTTCAACTGCAATGTAGTGCAAGTTTTGTGCATCGATTTACCAGGGAATCATAAGTCATGAGATATGATTCCCCATCTAGTATTCTAGCTATGAGCTACACCTACGTATGACGAATGATCTATAAGATATTGCGGTCTCTTTCACTCTCATCACAATCACTTGTATCAGAAAAATCTCGTATAATGTTAAACCTGGAATTTTACATATTTAAACACATGACGCAAGCGAATATTAAACAAGCGAATGTTCTACAGAAGCAAACTGAACTCAGGAGGGTGTGTAATTCGGTTTAAGTATTGAGTTAGATAATTAGTTTTTTTATTTATTTGTAGTGAATTCGTCGAATATCATCCTACAACAGAAACTACTCTAATCGTTTTTTATAAAGGTAAATAATAAAAGAATAACTATTTGTACTTCATTGAAAATATCTTGTAGTATGTGTTCATTGGTAAATGACTCTGGATCTCCGAATCACACAAAAGCTCGCTGATATTCATGTTTATTCATAATTATATTAAATGGTCTTTGTTTACCTTTTTAAAAAAAGGCGGAATTAAAATCACATCCAGTCAATGCGTGAAATCCTGGCAAACTTCTACACAAAGACCATCCCAAATGCTCGTAAAGTGCTCTCGCGCTGATACTAGGGGTTGAGTAATTTTTGTGTTTAGGGG
>DWJN01001563.1:0-17569 GCA_018248895.1 Carystus phorcus
GTCAGATCCGTCTATCTGTACATTACAGTCATTTTGCAGACGTCACCTGGTAAAAGTTACAAACGATGAAATGGAATATTCTAAAAAGACAAGTACTACTGCTAATAAAAAAAATTGATGAAAATATATTGTAATTTTGAAGTAATTATTTAATAACAGTAACTTCAGAAATAACTTTATCTAAAAAACCTTTTATAAGAAAACCATTCAATATCTGTAATGTAATGATCTTTTATTATCCGCGTGGAATATGCTCTAGGTCTCATTAGTAATGAGGAGAAATCCGTGCCCTATAATAGCTTTGAAGGCAATGTAATCTTGTGTTCAGAATAAGCTCTTTGTTAATGGACAAAAAAACACCGACTTCAATTATTTACGCAGTATAAAATATTCCGTCTTCAAATAAAAAAAGAATAATTAAAATCGGTATACCCAGTAAAAAGTTATGTAGTACCTACACACGTTAAAAAATACAAAACAATTAAGAATCTCCTTCTTTTTTTAAGTATGTTAGAAATTGAACACATTGCCTTGAACCTACATAATATTAGTATATTCGTATACATTACATTAATAGTATAATAGTACATTCGTAAGATGACCGCAGTAAAAAATAATAGGAAGTAAGCATATTGTAATCACAAAATGTTACAGATTTATTATTTTTTCAGTTCATCCGTTGGTGCAAGTGCCAAATCAGCTGGTCGGAGCGCCTACAGGGACAGATGTCACGTTGCAGTGTCATGTCGAGGCGTCGCCTAAAGCCATAAATTACTGGACAAGGGAGAATGGTAAGATGTGCATAATATTAGTACAACGTTAAAACAAAAATCTGTAGTCGTTCTAAGTTTCATATAAGCGTTCCTGAGCCTTCAATTTTAATTCATATTTTGAAGACTCTGACTTGCGTTCGTAGCGCAATGGTTACTAGTTACGAGTTTGTACGTAGATGATCTTTGAATAAAAATATTGTCACGTTAGATTACAAAGTTTCAAAATCTGTATATTTCTTTGTTTTATTTCAATCGATTAACAAAAATCTCGTGTAAACAGTTTTTTTCCCTTCTAGATAAAAGCAATTCTCGAAATTTAAGCGAGAGCAGCTACTAGAAAATCCTAGTGTTACCTATGATAACTTAATACTTAACAACATTTCAGCCTAATGGTGTGATGATGAAATTTAGAATGAAGAGTCAGAATCGAGTTAGGGAAGCTATTATATTATATTGTTTTTATAGTACGTAGTTATATTTGAAATTTCAATATATTCAATTTCGATAATAATGTACTCCATTAGTCAATCCATAATCTACTTTACAGACCACAGACCAGAAGCGACATAGACAAGAGTTATTTATAGAGTTTTAATATTAGAGTGTTTGTACTACTTTGGAAGCGGGTCACGTTCTATGTGAAACGTGGATTCTGTTTTTAAAACCGACAATCTAGCATTTTGGTAGTGCTTTGTTCTGTCCGTTAGGTACTTTATACATGATTTTGGTTTTTCAGTAAATTTGGATTGACCGGTGACATTTGTTGGTTGTTAATTAACGCTGCATAAATATGTTATTGGTATAGCAATTTTATTGTGCCGTTTATTTATTTGCTTATAATTAATTTTAAAATATAAAATTGAAGGTACTCTCAAATGGTTTTCGATATCGGCCACAAAATTTCTCATCGATAGCCAATCAGGGCTCACGAAGAAGCGCTTAGGCAACGTGGAAGATTATTTTTCCACTCCCACTCCCCCTCCTCCTATTTCTTAGCATTCATAGCAACTGGTAGCATTGCAATACTTGTAACCTTCGAATCCATATACACGGTATCTCGTTCTTACTGTTAGTTATTTCAAGACTATTTCTCTAAAGTGAAACGATTTTTAACAATATTAAACAATAAACGATGCATTTGAACGATAAATGTTATTCATTGAACGATAAACGTTCAACAATGGGTGATGAATATTGAAACCTGAACGGCGTAAGCTGAATTTTGTATAAATTCTCGGAAGAAATTTTCCGAGACTGGAAATTAATGTTTACAATACACTACAGTATGGTATATGGGTATAAGTTTAAAGATTAATGCATTTAATATTTTACACTCGCCGTCATTATAAACATGTTACATGCAAATAGATTATAGCAAATTATGCTCAGAATTTTATTTTAACTTTCATTGGATTCGAAGTGTTCAAATGCGCAAAACAGGTCCTAATATCTTGAATATTACATTTTTATTAGTAACGTCACTATAGAAAACAATTCACAGAAGAAAGTCTATCGTATTAGCAAGTATATGGGTAAAAAATATAATAAAAGTTTTCGTAATCCTTAAACGATAAATATCTTTGCAACATTAATAAATATATAAAAATTTCTTATATCTAGACGAGTGTTTCTAAACACAGAAAATGTTATTAATAAATTATTTAATTTCCATTACTTCAAACGCCTCCAGTGAAATTTACAATCTTTGATTACGGTCTGAACAGAAAAACTGGTGGCACGTTTAACGAGCGACTCGTAACTCATAAAGCTTATTAAGTCCCAGGCACGGAACTCAAGAACGGAATAAGCAACTAATTTCATTATTCATAAAGCACATTGGAAGCGTTAAAGTAGTCATTAAACCAGTCGTAATTCATATTTGTACTATCCTCCTTTGACATGCCGCAGGCTAGTTGCTTGTAGCTATAAGCTTGCTAACATTCTAAGGCGTTTTTATGGTCGTTTAAAAGGGAAAACTCATAAAATATGCGTTTATTTCGTGTCCGTTTTTCATTTAGGAGCGATTTAATTTGACTTTGATTATGTAGCGTCAATCTTGTAATATTTTTGGTCAAGATTTACAGCATAAAAATAATTCTACGACTTAACGATGATAAGAATCATAAGCGTATTTATTTTTTTGTTGATCATATAGGGTCCTTATTCATAAATTAAATTATTAAGCGTTAAGCGTATACAATTGAAGACAAATCGTTGTAATTTGAATTTAAAGTGAGTTGGGTGTTTTGAACATTATTAATAATTACCACTTAGATGATAGTAACAAGTGTTGGCAGTGATTAAAATCAACGCGGTTAACATGGTTGGATATTATTCATTATGAAAGGAAAAACTAACTTACAAGTTAGTAGTTAAGATAATAGTGCTTCAGAAGTACTTTTAACTTCCTTTACAAAGTCTGCATCTATATTAAACGTATGTGCATGTTCATAGATCTTAATGTAGGAAGTAAAGCTTCCCCTAAGTTACAATATTTTCAACATTTTTCTTAATTCAACTATAAATATCATTAAACTTTTTTGTAACGTAAAGTACAATTTCAGAGAAATTTACCCGCCTTTCGGGACTTCTAAACGAAACAAGGGACAAAGTGAGTAAAAAGTAATGAGTAAAATGTGTAAAAACACTTGCTAACTAATACAAATAAGGCTCTTAACCAAACAAAACGCGAGTGAGGGCTCGGGAACTTCATTACTTCTCATTAAAATGACACCATAAGAATGGAAGTTATTTATACAGTGTCTAGTGACAGATGGGATGGACAAAGGCACTCGTCTGTGATGAAACGAACTGCAGGTATCATGTTTATTCTGTACGAAGAGTTAAATGCTATTGGCGAGACACACGTTGACTTGTAACTCATTTGAGAGACAAAGGCGACAAAAGGATTAAGGGACAGACGTTCAGTTAATCGAAATGCAATTTTGTACTGTTTCAATAGTAATTTAATAATAATAAACTTAGAATACATTTACTGACAACTCTTGAACATCTGAATGGAACATCTCCATTTTTTTGTTTTGACAGGTTTATACAGATGAAATTAAAAATAAAACGAGGATAGTTACACAGAAGATTTCTGTAATTTCCTAACATTAAACTTTAAATGTACCGACGGAAAAACATTTGTCGGCGTAAGCAATTCTGTGTTTTAAATTGCCAAAAAATGCATGCGAAATAATACAAAACTCGTTAATGCGCCATTTCACTGCTACTGGACTATTCCAAACGCAACTAATATAAGGCACATGGTAACATTTCAGTAGGGAGCGATATTCAGGCGTAAAGCGTTGAAACAGCGGCGACACAACGCAACGCTCGGCCACTAAAGTCGAGTTAGGAATGGATTTACGGTGTCCGCTTGCACCGGCGACATACTGAGCGCACAAACGGACACCGACAAAACGACCAAAAGTTTCTATGCGATGGAGCCTTTAAACGTTAGCGTCACTTGTTAATTTTATATTCATATTACCTACTCTCCTAATGCCATAATAACATATCTTGAGACATAGTACATATACATATGTATTGTACATTGCCTATATTAGAGCAGCGGTAATAGGCAATAGAGGTCGGCGTGCTTGTTAGTAAGACTACACGTAAAGATTATAAATCCATAATATTTTTAACACATTAATATTTTTAATGATATTATTATCTTATCAAAAAAAAAACCATTTAATTAGCTTGCTCTTGCTTGAGTCAGCCGCCAAACGACTGATTGTAAAATAAAATGATGGATTAAAAGTATTAACATACATCAGATTTTATATTTATATATTACATGTTGATATGGTTTATTTACGAAGATAAATTAGGTACTTAGGTTTATTAAAATTTGATTCGGGGAAACTCGCTTTATTTGAAGGATTGAAAAAACTTTTGGCGTAGAAGATACCAACAGTTATAAATGAACTAAGTATGTTGTTAACGCAAACCTATAAGATCCAGTACTAAAATCGTCTAATGTGCCTATAGAAGCTTTCACTTCAAAACATATGCACTTGTAAATTACATATCTTTTTTACTACAAAATATTCGATGAATTACAACAGTATATTTGAAAAATCATATTGCAGATAAAAGAATATACAAGTCGCTGACTAAATCACACGTAAAAAGAAAAATAGTCCGCCTAACAACATAAAGCAGAAAAAATTGTCAAAACGTAGAAAACACCATGAGAACATGCGTGTAATAAATACACAATATTTATATCGACAAAACAAATACGTGCACGCAAAAGTGCATAGAAAGTTTCCAATAGGGAACAATATCCTTGCGTCGAAAGCCACTAAAGTCAAATGAGATAGGGATTTACGACGTTCACTGTATCACAACTCGTATACAAGAACCGCGTACACCGTCGGACACCGACGTACAAATAAATACAGACCATGTTGAAAGTTTTATGGACTAAGTTTTATCGAAATAAAAAAATATTTCGACGTTAGTTATAGGTACATAGTATTGATGAAAATTTAATTGTGTGTTGTCTTCAACCCAAATGGCCAACTATTAAGCACGGGTCTCGTCATCACTGAATAGGTCTAGAGTACTCCACTATATTGCTCCAATGCAGATTGGTGGAGAATTTGTAATTATTTTCTATTTGATAACCCGCGTGGCGTAATGGTCACCACGCTGGACTGCCGTTCGAACCCAAGGCGCTCGATTCCCAGCGAGACCGAAATTTAAATGATGAGTTTAAAATTGTGTTCTCGGTCTGGGTGTGTATGTAATTGTCTTTCTAAATGGTCCATGGCACCCACAACACGGGGTATCCTACTGTGTGGCGTTAATTATTACTATTTATTAAAAGCAATCGTTGTATTATTTTACCTCTTTAATAGCCGTATTCGTCCAAAATTGTAAATTTCACCCCTAAGTTACAATTACAGATGGATTTACGGCATTCACTTACACCGCAACATGTGCGCATGAATTGTACTCGACCGCGTACGATAGTAGCGACAAAACCGACTAAAGTTTTTACAAATGATCTTCAAACTTATTTACCGTCTAGTCATGGGTCGTGGCCGGAAATGCAATATTATGTCTAGTTGAAGAACCAGTAGCCCAGTTATTAGCGATACTATCTATAGCGATCCACATTTTCCATGCTACTTCTCTAATTGTCTTTACTTTGATATCAAACTTTACTTGAAAAAGCGTTGAGCATTTCCATCATTATTAGAAGTCGCAGCCGGTAATTGTCCTATCGCTCTTTTGGTTATTAATATAACAAATAAGAATATATGTATATTCAAAACTAAAATCAATCAACGAGAAATAATACAAATTGGAATTGAATAAAAACAAATGTTTCACATTTTACCAACTCACGGAACTATGAAAACAAATTAGAGAATGTGTAATATGTATTTTAAAATGCATTTAAGAAAATATAGCCTTCCTTCGCAGTCAGTTTCGCGCTAAGCTCTATATATCAGCAGTTTAATCGAAAGCTAAGCTGGCTTAGCATTCTCGACTGTGGCGTTTGTCCGGAGTTTTATGGGACAACTCCCAATTTCAAGTCCATGAAATAACACGTGCAAATATTCACAAGAAGTTTTAAAGGTGTTAGTTGAACGAATACATTATTTGAAATAAAACGGTAGTGACATATAAAGGCCCCAATATAGGAAGTTCATAAATAAAGACTTTTCTTCTCCCTGTCATGAATAGCACCGCATCAGTAATGCCTTGGATATTGCTGATATCCGTGGGCGACGATGACCACTTACCATCATATGGCTAATCTGTTTCGTGTAATTATAACTATAAGTATTAATTGACATTTGCTCAACAATGTTTCATTATAAAAGGTCATCCACCCAAACAAATGAAGGAAAGCCCAACGCTGTAAAATTTGATTATTTCAAAAGCTTCGAAAGCAAATATGACCCAGTATAAAAGGAATAACAGAAATTAAATCAGCGACAAGATAAAGCAACTAACGTAATCGTATACCATAACCAGGCGGATACACAGTGCAGGCAGATTTAGATGCTGTTACAAAGGCACCCGAGCTCGCCATTACGCGGCTACACGGAGGGACCGCGCAAAAACCGGACCAAATTCTATTACCGCCCGATATGCAACAAAGACCGCTGGACCGTCCGCTTCAAATTGCTTTAGGCTACAGTCACGATATTTACTCTGGCATACCGCAATATTCGTCCAAATAAAATTCAATTTTATACTCACTTTTCAATAACTGAAACCGGTCAAGAGTCGTCCGTGTTTGTGGTGTTCGTGTAGCATGATTCGCAACATACATTCAAATATAGGTTGACAATCAGGCAGACGGCTCTTCCACATGCCATAAATTGCGGGCAGTACAAATTAAATTAGGTAATACACAGCCGTGACGAGTGGGGACAAGCGGGGTAGCCGCACCAGACATGGAATGGGTGTGTCCGGCTCGCAGCGACTGGCCTGCACGTAGCCTTCAACGAGTTTTTGCTGTCATGTTGATGGCCTAAACTCTAATTAAAATTCCTCTCCATCGATTCGCCTATAACGGGACGAGTCAAATTTATTACATGCAAATTTTGTATCTCTGGTTAAAATTTTTCAATTACCGGATATTTATTTTGTTTTGTCTCTAATACTTTAGTATAAGTTTAAGAGTACATGTTTCACAAGTTTAAAAATATCCGTTATTTTTCAGATGGAATAATTTATATCAAATTTGATTATACTTAGGGATAGTAGATATCGACAGTTAATTAATAAGTCACAAACAAACAGGGGCGTGTCGGTTGTAGCAACATCAAGGCGTCAGTTACATTCCGCCGCTGATTTGTGGTCAAGTGCGGAGGTTGAACTATTCCGCTTGCCTCTGGCTTGACCCTTGATTAATGAACTCTTTACTGTTGCAAAATATCTTAGAAGTACTATTAAGACACTTGTAGGTGTTAGTCGAAGAAATAGAAATAATCATTATGTAAAACCAATTAAATCGAAAACGTTTGCTTAATTATAATATTAGATACAAATGATGATATTTGGATATGACGCTTTGGTTTATAAATTATTAATTTGGTCACCGTTCTATTTGGAAAGTTTTTCAAGATGAGATTTTGTTCTTATGTAGAAAATCTTCATGAACAGTGTTATGTCTTGTAGAATGCAAATTAAAATCGTAATCTACTCGTAGCTTTAAGCCAGTTAACAACTTTGTGTACGAAATCAAATATCTTCCAATCCTTGTTTCTTATTTTTATAACTTTTTATATTAAGAAGAACTATTTTTATATTTAGAATTGTAATATATAGCTTAATTTATCATTATTATAAATTTTATATTTGACATGTTGATATGATTATTATTATATTTTGTAAATTAGCGGTAATTGGCGAGAGCCGTGCTAATATGTAATAAATAAATAAATAAAAAAATAAATAAATAACATATTTTACTGGTGAATAGTATTAGGATTGGATTGGTAAGTAGAACAGGAACTTATTGCAATTAAGGCATTAGATATTACTAGAATAACATTAATATTTCATTCCATCTAGTACTATAATAAAATTAGGGTAATTAGGGGAATTGACCGTATAGGAGAGATGGCCATTCAAAATATTTTAGACTCAATAC
Source organism: Carystus phorcus (assembly GCA_018248895.1). Lineage (NCBI taxonomy): Eukaryota > Metazoa > Arthropoda > Insecta > Lepidoptera > Hesperiidae > Carystus > Carystus phorcus. Next base: position 8,407 of record DWJN01001563.1, read on the forward strand.
ACAAGGAGAAATGGCAATTTGTTATTTTACTCCATAATTATATTATTTGCGCGGAAGAGTATTGTCATTATGTGATGATAAAAATGATAAAGATATACTGGGCGTATCGATTTTAATGATTTCTTTTGTATTCGACAGATTGTCATGTGAATTGACTTTGAATATCGAAGTTTTTAAATCCGTGTTTTTAATTAATTTGTTTATTTTAATTCAAAAAGACATTATTTCATTTTGACACACACTTAAAAACTGGCGAATTATCCCGAATTGAAACTTTAAGTTATTAACGAAATTATGTTACTAAACTAAAACTTCATTATTGTTGATAAGTAAAATAAAATCACAAATCTTTGTACTTCTGTGCGTGAAACGTTGTAATTCTAACAGTTATTTATCATGTTTAATAAGTTTCGTTCATTTGCTAGTAATCAAATTCAATGTGATTTACCTAGATAGCTGTTAAAAACATTAACGTCAGTTACATAAAACCCCGCAGATTTGTGGTTAATTCACGTAGCTGAAACTTGGCTTAGCCTTTATTAATAATAAGCCCTCAATAGTAGTGTTGAATATTGTAACGCCACTATCCATCCACAAATGGCTTTACAGTATTCATGGAGAATTAATTCATTTGAGGTTGCCTAGCTTCGAAAAAAGAATGCATTCGAATCCTTATCATACTTTTCAAACAATCCGTTTTAACGTCGGTAAAGAATTTGAGTTTGTTGTTTTTGAACCTGTTTGTACGTGAATAATTGTTATAAATTTGCAACCGTTCTGTACCGTTTTATATCTGCATTTATTGTACTCTTATATTAAAGAGATATTTTAAATAAATTCATTTACCACGCCCATGACATGAGCACATATCAAAATTTATAAAATAACAATATGTATCGTAAATATCGTTGTTTAAATTTTACTTCAACATATTTACACACACAATATTTAACTAGTTGTACATAATTTCAAGTTTATATTATTAGAATATCGCGGTTTTATACTTTCTATTTATTTTTTACAATCGATAGGCGAAATTAATGTCACTATGTAAATTTCCACCCAACCCTGAATTTCCAAGCTGGAAAGGGAAATTAATTGGCTCAATTGATCTTCACTCTACAATCTGTAACGTCCCGAATCGACGTTGGCGTGCACTAGGGTTAATCACGAGTCGTAGAATATCACTATTGATTTGGTCCGTTGCAAATAAACATGAACTATATGTCGTATCAAAAATCAGTGTTAAGCTATTTCATTGACTTATTGAAAATAATAATTGTTATACTCCACATTATCATTATACAGTGATTATATACTCGTAGTAACGAAGAAGTAAAGGAAATCTGGGTACGGATAATCGGATTCTTGGATGATGATGGATGATTTCTTAAGCTTTTTTTATGTGAATTGGTGATAAACCTATGAGAGAGATATCAGTAACCAGAAAAAAAACAACTAAGAGAGATGATAGAAAGTAATTATCTGTATGGTATTTGAAGAACAGGTAACTGGAATACGTCAAAACCAAAACCCGTAAGTCATACTCACATAAATAAGTACCGTACACATTAATGGCTCCACATTAGGATTCCCTGTGTGCCATGGACAACACAGAATACCAGATCTCATACTCGAGAACAGAAACTTGAAACGCATCATTCAAATCCCGCCCCGCGTGGAATCGAACCCTTTGAGTTCACAAGTAAATAATTTGACAACCTTAAATTTCGAATGTCAAATTTTGTCCAATCACTGCTTCAACCGGCATTAATCTAGATTACTAATCACTAGGAGTGAGGGTTGAGCATTGAGTATCACAATTGATTTGCGGTCGCCTCTCACGTTGCCTGTTCAGTCGCGTATGCGCTCCCTAATGATGATATAACATTTGATCGAATCAAATCAACCGATAAACAGTAGCATTTCAGTTGGTCATTTGCATTTAGTAGCAAATGAATAGCATAGAGTGCTTTAGTAATAATGTATTTCGTACATACATTGAATAAAACTTTAACTAAACGATCGATTTACCCAGACGTAAAAGATATAGGTTATATATATATATATATAAGTTAAGATATCATTTTAAGTTTTTAACGTAATGAATGACGATGGTTTTTTGTTTGTTTTTCTATCGATTAGTCCATTTGTCTGTTTGTTTGTTACGGCTAATCTCAGATTCGGTTCGTATACGATTTTCATCGATGTTATAGGAAGCTTAAGGTAACATCTTATATAATAATTTTGTAAATTGTTTTTAAAAACCCCGACTAAATAATTGTTCCAATGTGAAAACAAGAAATACTGGTCCCTAAGTGAAACTAGAGCGGTTACTAGTACATAATGGTTTAGTATTTAAAGGATTGTATTCATCCTTGATTTCAAGGCAAAAGCTTCTGACTGTAGTATGTTATTAAATGTTTGAGGCAACGGCGAGATCAAGTCTTTCATTAAACATTCTAGACTTTGAAATTGGGTGCCTACAACTGTACTATAAAATTGACGAGAATATTTCTAAATATCTTGACTGTCAGTAAGTTGATTAAACCCTCGATCGGCATACGGTAGTTCCCAGTACCTATTGTAGGTGTGCGTAGACAGTAGTGACCAACTATCGTCGTGCAGTCAAAATTCGCATTTTTGCAACACGAGCAAGTATCGTTTCGCACTGACTGTAAAGAAGAGAAGATTATTTTAAGTATATACCAATTCATGCTATCATTTTTATGAAAATTCTTTGATTTATTCCCGCCCATAAAAATTCTTTTGAAACATTCCATTCTACTCAGTAGTATTAAAACCGTCTCAAATACCACTCCGAGTTTCAAAGAATTCCTTATTAAATGTTACACCTACATATTTGCGAAAATTTTCAATTAAATAATTTTATAATATTAAATACATTTCTCTGCGGCTAAAAGAAGATTAAAATAAAACTTTTCCCGCAAAAAAATAAGCGAAGGAAGAAGAATGCAAGCAATTTTTAATGTAGAGGGGTAGTCACCCTTTACCGTCGTAATAATGTAGCTAACAACGACAATTCAGACGAATTTAAACGAGTACTTATTCTTTCATTCGTGTAAATGTTTTAAATAAAGAATCAAGGAACTAATATAATAGCATTTCGTGGAAAAAAATCTGTTGTAAAATATACATCGTACTAAAGATTATTTATTATGTATACCTTTAAAAGTACAACTATGAAATTATTTTAAAGAAGCTTGTGAAACATAATTAAAGAAATTTTCATCTATGTTTGTTTGTTTATTTTGAAATATTAGGAAATAGAGCACTAATATCTGTAGCCAACGTGTTTACAATTTTCCGAGAAAAGTTGTGGTACCAATATAATATCGATCGTATACATGGTTGATAGGTTACAGTTAAAAAAGTTCTCGTTGCTTTAGATGTACCCAACAATACATCAATAAATAGAATCAAAACGAATATTTTCTTATATTACCTTTTTCTTAATTTTTTATACACGTAGCAACGCGCGTAGGATACAGAATAAAAGTTTAAAACGCAATTAATATGACGAGATGCCTGCTTAACTAAATAACTAACTACTGAGTATAGTTAACATGAGAAACAATCGGGTTATAACTATTTGTGAACATAATTTTACCGCTTTATTTATTCTAATGTCACTTCTGTACATAAGATTACAATCGGTATTTGTAAGGTATTTATATATTCTTATATTTTATACTGTTATATTTCTTTTTACTTTTTAGTTGTATTAGTAACTTGGGTTGGTCACTAACCCCTCCACCAATACACATTGGAGCAGCGTGGTGGAGTATGCTCTAGACCTCCTCAGTGATGAGGAGAGACCTGTGCTCCGTAGTGGGCCATTAATGGGTTGAAGGCATTAGTAACTATAATGAAACATTATTTTAGCAATGATTGTATGTCCTCCCGAAAATACGTTACGAAATACGAAAAGTTATTTTAAATGCATCACAAATATACAATAGAATCGAAATCTACCTCCTCCTAATTATCCTTGTTCCTAACTCTCTGCTTTATTAGTATTTAATCCGGTACTTCGACGGAGATTGGATATTCTTTCTCTGCTCCGGTACGCATAAAATGTATTCCAATTCCTCCAAAATCAATATTAACATTGGCTGTTGACTCTGTAGCCCGACAGAGCACGAATGTTGTTTCAAACAAACTGCAACACTGTAATTCGATTCGATATAGAGGCATAGTGAAAAGTGCATGTCGGCCACATACAATATTGTTTGGTGGGACACGTCGAAACAACATATTTCACTCTGATATCGCGCGGACAATGGTAGGAAGTACCCGAATATAAATGATCGGAAAGGCATGCCTATCGAATAAAGGTTTGTGGGGTAAATAATAGTGTGAAATCAACTGCAGGTGACCTTTTGGTTTTAGTGCCGCTTTTTATGTTTTTATTCGGCTTTCGGTAACAGTGCCGGTTTAAAAAAATCAAGACCAAATTCTGCTTGTGGGCTAGGGTTCGGTAATGTTTTACTGATTATAATATATTCAATAGTGCTTTATATATAGGTACCTATATACTACAGTTACAAACATGGAGTTCTCATAAAAGTAAATGTATTAAAGTAAACAAAAGATTTCGGAACACACTTCTTGATACAGCTGTTAAGTTACCCAAAACAGAACTCATACAATAACTTAAACAACATGTCGTTGTAATCTCTTTTCATTTTCAAGAAGTACATCTGTATACTAATAAATGAGAATATGGTTTTATGTTCGATGTAACTGCAAAAACTACAAAACGAATAAGTATGAAACATGATTGTATGTATTGTATTGTATATGAATAAGCAGCGGTTTCGCAGGTGTTAGTATATAAAAAGTACATGTTTCATTAAACGAAGCGAGATTACTAAAGTGACAAAATCATAGGATACATCCTACAATTGTAATTAATACAATTGTAATTAACAAATACAATTAAAAGCTAATTTTATTTCTAATGTCTTATGTGTATGAATGGCTGAAACATTGTCATAATAAAATAAGCCAAACTTCTCATAACAGTTTATTTATACAAAACCGAAGCGGACAATCAGACGGTAAATAGGATAGAGAAATATGGTGCGTTATAAAATACATAAAATGTATTGTGCCACCACTTCACCGCTATAAAGTAGCGGGCGTTTTCTAGTCTAAAAATAAAATAATTTGGTTTAGATTTGTTTTCAATTTCATTTATAATTGGCTAAAGCATGCCAAATATTTCGCAAGTTCCAAAGTCACAGTTCTCTACACGTGTTTAGAATTGCCTGTGTAAATTTTAGAGATACTTCAGTATGTTTAAGATGGGGAAATTGCACGTCAAATTGTTCTTTTATAACATACTATTACGACCGACAACGCAACCTTATGATACATACAAATGATATTTAGTTGATATAATTATACTTTAAATGTTCAGTTTCTCATGTATACATCTACTTAAACACAAACAATTTAGAATGGCATATTGTATTCAAACCTGGACCATAGCTCGCGATACTATAAATTTAAACCGCTGCTCTATGACTGCTAGTCACAGTAGTGCTAACACAGCTAATTCAGTTAATGTTCTAAATGTTAGCAAACATAAAAATATTAAAGGCATAGCGCCGTTATGTTTCATTTTTAAAGCTCCATGTTGACATTACAAATTTACGAGGTCAAACATAAAATGCCAGTGGCGTAAAATGACGCATCATGTTTTTCAGGCACTTGTTCTCTGTATTGAAAGAGACTTTCATTAAAACTTATTGAATCGTTAAGTTATTATAATCTAAATAATTCCGAATCCGAATTTGAGTTTATTAATCTTCACGCCTTTATTACTAAGCCAATGGTTCTGAAATTTTTCCTATAACGTCTATGTACAAGTACAGATAGGTACTCTTTTATGGTAAAGTTTAATAATTCTTACTGGATCCAGAATAAATCAGATTCGCTACTATAGGTTATTAAATTAATTAATTTCAAGAAAATAAAATTGCTACCCTGTTTAAAAACACTTTTTTTCTCTGGGTTAAATTAAATCAGATTATTTATTATTTGCGACTGTATCACAATTTATCAAGAAATAGACAAAAGATGTACGAAAAATTTTTAAGATTTAATGCTATAATATTGCAATAAGTGTACAATTAAAAAGTCCACACTTATGTACACACTTTTGTACGTTTATAATTTTGACCCCCAGGTGAGATGATAATATCTAACGACAAATACCACATGAGCGAGATCAACAGCTCTGCGTATAGCGTGCAGATGCGGCTCATCATTCGCAACATACAGAGAAGCGACTTGGGTGGATACAAGTGTATCTCGAAGAACTCCATAGGAGACGCTGAGGGCAACATCAGGTTATACGGTGAGTGAGGACTTTTTTATTCTTTACCAATATACTTGGATATATAAGCATTTTATTGTTGGCATACCACAGAAAACACAGAATTATAGAAAATGAGAAATGAAACATAATTATATCGTCATAAACACTTGGTAACTACAGCATACAATGTTAATAATGAGATATCATTAAACCAATGCTTAAAAGTATCGATATGTGATTGCAATCGACACGAAATCCTTCCGATTGAAGCGATCACGCTCTGAGTTTGTGGCGCTGTCGCTACGCACAAAGTCTATGTATTTATACGTGTTTTGACATTCTACGCGTTCACTTTACGTTTAATATTTACACATTACTACTCATACGTAGTAGTTGATACGACAAAAAATGTGATTAAAACTTATTTTTACCATTATAATTGCTTATAAATTTTAAAATAAGTTTTTAAGACATGATTTTACTAAACAAAGAACTTACACATTAACAATCAATGTCTTAAATGATTGTCTGCATAGTTGTCTGCAATTTATTCCTTAAATGTTATAAATAAAATAATTATTCTCATTTGTGGCTCGATAAGACGTTGTTTACTTAAAACCTTATTTAGCACATGCACGGAACTTTTAACGAAGTTCAAGTTATGTGTTTTTTCGTCGTCCCATATGTTATTTATAATTCGTTCATGTAAAAGGGATGTAACGATTCAACTACCCAACAGTTATTTTACTGCACAAAAGCAAGCTTAGCGTTATACAGTTAATAGTTCCATTAATTATACCTGAATGCATTACACCAGGTAACACAGTAATACTTTTGTTTTACCGCACCTACGCGCGGACCCCAAAAACAAATTAAGTTGGTGGATTTGTCAAATCCCGTTATATTACATAAAACATTTAGATATTTTTATGCTTAACGATATTATGATACGTTATATCATATTTCAAGGTAATTTTGATGTACTACCACATCATAATCTTAATAATATATAAATTACGTGTCACGGTGTTTGTCCGCAATGGACTAGTAAACTACTTAACTGGTTTTAGTCAAATTTTACACACCGTATCCAGTTTAATCCAACTTGAAAGATAGAATAGCTTACATCTATTGAGATTATATTTATAAACAACTAGCCGACCCGGCCGAGCGTTGCTGTGACTAAGATTTACGTACTCAGTTTAGCCAATTAATTACACTTCCATCTGTTAGAATCTTATGGAACTAATCCTTTGTCGAATTTTTTTTCGAATTGTGCAAATAGAAATGGAGTTGCCGTACCGCAAGTCCCGAGTGGACGACGACCGGGATCCATCTCAAGAGGAGACGAACGACGTCCGGTCCAGCCTCCAGGGCCCGTTGCGGGAAGGCAGCCGAATCGAGGATGCGGGTTTTCTCGGCGGAGGGAACCCGCCAACCGCCGCCGCCACCCGTACCGCCCCATACGCAATATTTTTAATATCGGCCTTAGTCTACGCCGTATAAACTTTTCCCTTAAAGCCAAAGCCATACCGAAGTTACGCTTCGCCGTACCGCATAATATATCACATATTTATTGTTCTTCAGAGTTTAAACACGATTTTCTCGTTCCCAAGACTTTGATAGGCACGAGATCGAAATATGGAAGTGCGAAAACCATTACGCGTTATATTATACAACCACTGTGCGTAAAGTTTATTTCTTGTACTAATTAATGTCTTGACGCTGTTGATAGCTTTATAAGAAAAGACTTGTTTGTATAACGCATGTAAACATTTATGTTAGTATAATTATAATATTAATATGGAACAATTTTGTAGGTAATACCTAAAGTGCATAACTATGTAGTTAATAAAATAGTGTTATTGTTGTAAATGCTTAGATAAAATGTACACTGTTAAAGAACGAATTCTCCGCATTATTATGTTTATATACGCAAAAACAGTCAACTTGCAAATTATACTCGACTATTTCAGTGTTTAATTTTAAAATGAAACCAAATCATTAAGACCCTTTGAAAATTCGGAATGAATTTTAATGTTTTTTTATATTATGATATTTTTAAAATTGACAAGACATCTGGTGGTTGGTTACTCCCAGCAATAGAATTCAGTAACATTAGAGACATTACCACCAATCCGCACTGGAGCAACGTGGTGGAGTATGCTCTAGACCTCCTCAGTGATGAGGAGAGACCCGTGCTCACTAGTGGGCCATTAATGGGGTTGAAGGCAGAGACATTACTGATACAATGCCGACCAATAAGAAGACAAATTTATTACTCTAAATTTAATTAGTAATCATTTCGCAGTATGATTTTGGTTAACATTTAGTTTTCATAACAATGAAAACATATTAACCGTCGTGGAATTTAAGATATTATTCATACACAATATTCAAATTCAAAATTCAACTTCGTCTGGAATGGTTTTGATGGAATTTTTCTGATTCCAACTAAACAGCAGAATTCACAACGGCAGACATTGTTCACGCGACGCCGCCGCGCATGTGTCGCATCACAAATGTGTTCTGCTTAAGGATTCTGCGAGCAAACCCACTAAAAATCATTTACTCTTGAAACAAGAACCATTGCAGAGCAGTTCGCGACACGATGACATATTTTATTTAATTTTGAGAACATCGGTTTGTATACCGAAGAAATATTTAATTTTACAAGAATCCTGAACGTTATGTCTGTTATCAAATCTTAAGTTAAACTTAAGTTTAACCCAATTGTCTTCAACCCATTAATGGCCCACTACTGAGCACGGGTCTCCCCTCAACACTGAGGAGGTCTAGAGCATACTCCACCAC
>DWJN01001564.1:0-17569 GCA_018248895.1 Carystus phorcus
TTGTTACTGAGGTTGTTGTTTTTAGTAGTTTTTGACCTTCGTTAAGTGAGCTGTAAGTTCCTAAGACGAAATAAATAGTTTGACTTTGACTTTGACTTTGACTTCGAACGGCGGTCCGGTGTGATGACATTTACGCCACGCGGGTCGTCTAACAACAATAATAACGCTATACACTCGCAGCCCCACACTAGGCTTCCCTGTATCGCGTGTGCCATGAATGGCTTGACGACTGCTATGTACAATAACTTAGACCGACGGTTTGACGTGCCCTTCGAAGCACAGAAATATTTCTTGAAATGTTTGCCACAAGGTCACCCATTCTGGTACCGACCGCGGCCGCAATTACTTAGCTCGATCATTTATAATTATCGCAAACCGCCGGGCTATAAGCGCTTTAAAATTAAAGAATTATATATGTATAAAAAGATAAATAAAATACATTTTTTACGATATTAATCCATTATACTCATACACTCATCAAATGACCAGTGTACACGATAAAAATGAATATCAAATGAACAATTTACTTTATAAAATAAAAATAAACTCGTATGAAAATAAATGTAGTATACTCATTGATGTAATTGATTCACTTTACTATACGATGACTAAAAAGCTTTTTGTAATATAATAAAAAAACAATTTAAGCCAGTGTTCCTCAAAGAGGACGATTGTCTCCTTCTGGGATAGTAGAGGCCTTGAGGCAGGGATATAGGTAAGGACACAAACTTTCTTTGTAGTTAGCAACGCCCCAGTAACGGCTTTGGTATAGGTAAGTATTGTCCAAGGCAAGGCAAGACTTACTATCGGTCGAGTTGTTATAGGGATTTCTAAATAAAACAATGACTAGGTTGTACTTAAAATACCCTGTATTACCTAAAAACTTACAAGTACTCATTAACCAATATAGGCGAAGTAAATTTGACCACTTACTTACAAAATCACTGTCTGATTAATCCACATTCTATTTCGTACGGCAAAGGATCAATTCGGCAGAACAACAGGCCGCCGTATAAACCCACTTCTCTTTGATTGGGGCTTAAAAAGGCCCCACTAATCCGGCCCCGGGGCAGTTCGGGCTACGTCGATAGTTCGTTGGCTATATTAAAACAGGATGTACTCGGAATACGCAGTCGGCGGTATATTATGAAGAGCGATGTTAAAGGGAGATTTTTAACGAAATACAGAATTTCTAACTAGGCGCGAATTGTTATCGAACATTTTGATTTTTGCGCTATCGAGTTACAGGCATCTATATAACATGGGTATCTAAACTTAATCTAAACTTAATCTTATTACTAAATGAATCGAAGCGAACAAATTTAAATATTCGAATGCAAATAGAATTTGAATTATGTATTAATATTTTTACAATGCATAGAAACCAAAGTAAAACTGTGTGGGAGATATGAAACGTTATATACTTAATATAATATATTTATTTACTTTTCTACCATCATGTTGTTAATTCGTGGGTCACACGTACGTTGTAATAGTAACATATAAACTTTTTGCTTTGCATATTGACATGTATAGTCTTTTAATAAAGTTAGTATATTTACCGACATCATTCGCTTTACTCGTTTACATCTCTCTCGTTATTACATTTAATATCATTATATATCACTATCTCTCTCTTGTCAGAAAAATATATAAATAAGATAGTCTCTGTCCTTAAAACGTATTTCGTGGTTATAACAAAGTTTTTCTACAAATTACAACCAAAAACTAGAAACAATCAAATACTCGTTTGTCGTATAAAAACATTCGACATCTATAAACCGGCGCCGTTAATTAATAATAAACATAACTCCAAACGGCAGCTACTTAAAGCCCGAAATAATTAATATTTCATCTCCATTCACTCGACGTCAAACGTAGAGTTTGTCATAATGTAAATTGATTACACCGGCCCCGCTAATAAATGTAAAATTTCAAATCCATTAGGAAGTTATGATATTAGGCACGCACCTTCATTTTGCAGATGGAAAACTTAGTTCTTGTGAAGTTCTTTTTCAAATCCTCCGCTGAGAAAATTACCTTGTCTTGTGAATATTATAAAATATTTCTGCAGGTTTCCTTGATAATGCCTGAATGTTATGTGGCTTCAACCAATTGCGGGGCATGAGTCTCTGCGTGATTGTGGAAGCCATGGGAATACTCCACGCTGCTCCAGTTCGGAATGGTGACGAGTTAGTAGAGAGAAGCTTTTAAGGAGCTGAAAAATAGCTTAACGAGTTACCTTGCCATAATAATGGAGACTCATGGTCGAAGCCTCCGACTGAAGCAAGGCTCAAATTCAAATGCTTTCCTCTCAAAATAAAGCATCTTTCTTAAACGATGGTAGAATCAAAAAAACGATGCGCATTGGTATTGAAAAATACCAATGTCGTTAAATGATTTTGATATTGTATAAATTTTGTTTCTAACAGACACCATTTTCATGTTGTGTGCTGCAGTTGCTCAACTATTTCAATTACATGATCTACACACGCCGTAGAAGTATACTCGCTTGTTCCAACTCTCCACGAATTGGGTGTTTGTTATCACAACTTATGAGATGTCGAGGTATGAGAATAAAAGTACGATGAATCACCATTCATACCATTGCTTTCCAAACTAGTTGGTCCTACCACTTCGTAGAGCTAAAGTAGGTAATGAACGTGGAACTCAATTTCCCACTGTCGGTGGCGGTGAAGAATTTGCTCGCAGAATGTATAAAGGTGGCGAGTTATCGATTCGTCCGGATGCAATTCCAAAGACTAATGCCGGTAAAACCTCGTGGCGATTGCAAAGACTTGTACGTGGATGGAACATGCTGTACGTTTTGTTATTGGATTTAGAAGGAACAAATGAATTTAAAGCTTAATACAAGCGGCTGTCCATCCAGAAGAAAAACTTACAAGCTTTTTCGAGGAAATAATATTTTCCGTACAAATTAAATAAGAACGGAAAAAAGTCATATGTTGATGATGATTTTTGTACAATTTAATCGACAGTAATATCCATCAATAAAAATTTAAATTACATACAAGATATTCGATGTTCGCTGCGATAAAATTTATTGAATGTGATATTTGTAATTTTATAATTCATGCTTTTGATATTTTCTTACGTGCGTTGTCCAATTTATTCATTGTACACATTTATGAAGACAATAAAAAAAATAAAATTTTAAACTAAGATTATTAATGGCTCCTAAAACATTAAATCAATAGTGACTTAAGCTTATCTACTTCAACTAAAACAAACCTAAAAAGAAACAAAACAAAGCAGTTATTCGTAAATCAATATCAATAGATCCTTACTACATTATTACGTCCCCAAAGCCTATAAACGGAGTTTAATTCGCGTACGGAGCAATGACGTAATTCCATAGGGAATAAAGGTTGGCTATAATCCATTAGTGGTCACGGGATCATCTACATCGCTATAGGAAGACGTACCTTACGCTGTTTTAGAAGCGGAATAAAGGTTAGGGTTAGAAAATCTAAACTAGAAGTTTATAGATTAAAATTCGAAGCGGACCAGGTTTTACATATAACAAACATTTAAATTATGCTCAGCTTTAATTTAGTATCGTATGTCGGTCTTGGTTCGAATCACAGAGCTGTAATTTTTAAACGATGCATGTAAATATAAATTATCGCTCGTTTCAATGAAGAATAAATAATAAAAGGGAATTTGATGAAACGTGTGAATTTTGTTAACCTGAACTTGACCTACGGGAAAGCTTCCAAATCTCAGTCTTCAAATTATAAGACCCCAGCCTAACAGTTCGAGAGTTACAATAATAGTAATGATAATTCTTACACATATGCGCATTTTTTTCTCATGGATAAAGCTCCATAAAGTAAAATTAATACATTCTTAAAGGACTCAAGTACAAATTAATATGTCTCGTCTTTCTGAGCCGAACATCGAATTTATTACACTTCAATCGACGAGCAATATCACTATAGTTCACGAGGACCTTTAAAACAAATGTGATTGCTCAATGTATTCTCAAAAGCTAAGGAAAGATATTAATCATATTAATATTATTCGACTATATGCTGTGTTCCTACATCCCCACGATGGCGGTTTAATTCACTATAAGGAGCTGGCGGTTGCAAATGTAATCCCATGGGGAATATAGCTTATTGCGTTATATCTGGGCCGGATGACGGGACGAAATTATTATTATATCTTTTATTTCTATTGTTGTATTCAGACATATCTGTATCAGACAGATATATTGTAAGCGATAAGCGTGTTGGCCGGCGGAATCAAATAATTTTGAATTGTATCATCTTGTTCGTTTTTATTAAGTGAGCTGTAAGTTCCTAAGACGAAACAAATAATTTGACTTGTTTTGACTTGAGTTATGAAAACGATAAAAGCAGAAAAGATAAACAAAAAGTAATAACATACACATCCTGATCTAATGGACCTAAAAACATGAAACTTCATAAGGCTTCTTGTATAGTTTGGGTACAAACAGTTTACACATAAAGGAATTCTAGGTTATTTTAGTGTAGATGAATATAATAATGAAAAAGACGCATGGAAATAAACATCCACACGCGGCTACGCTTCTAGTTTGTAATCCAGGTTTTTTAATTAGTAGATATAGGTATCGTTTAAAAGATTTGCTAAGGAGTTTCTTCCGTCGTTTCTTCTCCTCTCCTCTTCAAGTTTATTTTAACCTACGTGGAATAAATGCTTTGAATTGAAGTTTGACAAAGAAGATTAATGAACAATGGGGATTATACCCTACTTAATTGATAATGATTATAGAGTATTTTTGTTTTGGGCGTTCATCTTCCATCTATTGATGTCCAATCATTGTTATGTTTCTTCTCTTCGATGTAAAGTTTATAACTTACAACCACATCACCATTTTCCATCAGGTGGGATTGTGGTCAAGCATTAACTTATATTTATTTATTTATTCTTTTAGGGTGACTGGTGGAGAATGTCATAAGGCATTAAGTCCTTAGGTTTTAGGTTCACAATATTCTTTATTAAATAAAGGTTACCCTACCCTAAAGGTACCCTAGTTAAATAAAGGTTGCGGTAGGTGCTACATATCATGTGAAAAAAAAACCATTCTAAAACGACGATAGAATGAAAAAAATACGTATAGAGAATCATTTATTTATTATTATAGGCTAATTACTGAAGAGATATTCGCAAATTACCGCCTTATGCTATTCCGGAACTGAATATATATTCCCGTTTGTTATAAAACAGGGGAAAAGATATTTATTTAGCAATCTTGTTGCTTACTAGAATAATGCGTCTCATATTCCCGCACTCCCCGGTGACTTGAGCTTGAGCGATGGACGGCTCTCGAACTTTTTACAGCGTACGGCAGTCTCCATACACAAGTCGTAAAGTAGTTGATATTTTAAATGGTATTTTTATAGGTATTTCTACCAGAATATATGTGACCACGAGTGATCTCCTAATGCTTGGAATTCGATTTTTATTAAGTAAAAAATTTAAATAAGCATTTTCTGCATTTATTTTACTCTAAATTCGTTATCGTATCGACAATATACTTTTCAATCTACAAAACAGTAATTTAGTACCATAAAACAAATTTAATTTTGCTTGATAACATTACACATTAGCTACCAACAACAAAACAAAATCCACTAACAGATAGAGGAGAAAATGGTTCTGAAACCTATTGTCTTTGCCTATTTAAACAAATAATCAAAAAAAATATTCTGAAATCAGAATACTTTAAAGCTGTTTGGTGTCTTTTGCATGGCTACCATGATATCTGATGCATTACCAAAACATAAAATAAAACATCTGAGAACGTTTAGTCTCGAACCAAAAGGTATGAGTTATGAACTTATAACTAACTAGTTATGAGAAGGCATGAGAATATGTTTTGGCCCCGTCTTAAAAGAATGTGAGAGCTACGTGTTTCAGAATATGAGTAGATTCATGTAGTTATTTTAATCAGTTGGGTCACTCTCGGTAAAGTAAATAATTGTAAAGCGCTGGCGAAGGACTATGTCTATACAGCATTAAAGCAGGCTTTTCCAGCTGTAAGGAGTACGATGTGCCTTCAACCCATTAATGACCCACTCCTCATCGGTGGTGGTGATTGGTGGAGGGGTTAGTGACCAGTGTCGGATGTTTTCAACCCACTCGAAGGCCTCCAACATGGCTTGACGACTGCTATGTTCATAGCAACCGGGACCGATGGCTTAACGTGCCCTCCGAAGCACGAAATCGCTCAAGAAATTTTTGCCACTAGCGGTCACCCATCCAGGTACCGACCGCGCCCGCAGTTGCTTAACTCTGTCGATCGCTTAGGATCGACGCGAGTCGCCGGGCTATGAGCGCTTCAAGTTAATACTTAAACCTAATAGTGATAAGTGATGAGTTAACTTTATAATGTAAGTTCAAAATAATAATCTTACTCATGTGGCGCATTGGTCACCATGCCAAACCGTTCGAAAGGTAATAAGCTCGCCATGGTGTTGCGGAACATTATGAGTTTATACGACACACCCTGGGCTGAGAGCATATGTCCTTGCCACTGAGTGTTGTCCATGATACCCTCAACACAGGAAATCTTTGTGTGAGGCTATGAATGTTTAGCGTTGACTCGGTCACGCGTTGCTGTGACTAAGGTTTACATACTCAATTTTGCCAATTAGATGAATGAATGCCATCTGTTAGAATCTTATGGAACTAATCCTTTGTAAGATATTAGACAAATAATTTACAATAAAATAATATTGCGACTATGAATTAAGATGTCACCTATGTCAAGTTGGATCAAACTGCACACGGTGTACTAAATTAGATTAAAATCGGTTAAGCAGTTTAGGAGTCCATAGCGGACAAACACCGTGACACTTACTTTATATATATTAAGAAGGCTTACTCGCATTGCAGTATATTGGTTTTTGTATAATATGAAATAGTATGATAAATAGCACACGAGTAAATTTATGTCTTATCCAGCACCTTCCAGCAACCCTTTGCTTTGGTGAGACTATAGTTTTTTACCAGTATCCAAACCACTTTATTTAGTCTTTGTTCTTGCTGAAGTCCATGGGTGTCGGTGATCACTTACGATCATGTGGCTTGTCTGTACGTTTGTCGCCTAGTTATATAAAATGTGATTCTCCTCTATGTTGCATTTTATGCGATGTTTATATCGACTAATTCTCGTTTTGTTGAACTGCTTCGCTACGAACAACTTAGAGCATATAATTAAGACGTGAGCTGATTTTATATCGCTCTAAACATGCATGCTAACTGTAATCTTAGATTATAAGGTATGTTTTAGGTCGTCGTAACGTGCAGACTTTAAGTTATGATTTGTGAATTTACTTATTTACTGACAGTCATTTGCTTTATTTCTTGTCGTAAATATTTCTCATTTACTTGGTTTTTTCTTAGCTGTTTATGAAACTATTTTCTTTTATTTTGTTGGACTAGTTGTTATGTAACATAATGCTGCGTAGTCTTTGGACCTTAACTTTGTTTACCATAATCTCTTTACTCTGGTAATGGCGCGAAATGTGACCCTAATAGCCGATAATCTTTTGGTTCCTTAAACATACTACATGTTGCTTTGCCTCTTTTGTATGTTGTTGCTAAAACTCCTTTTACGTATTTATAGAAAGGTTACTTAATCAGATTGTTACTGTCATTCACCGAATAGTGTGTAACAAACCGCTTGCCTGAAAGTTCTCCATTATAATTATGGTAAGTCTACGAACCCGTAGGTTGGTGAGCTTACTCTTTCATGCTTAACTTATCGGACCTTTAATCTTTGTTTATGGTGTAAGAATTAAACATGCTTACACAGCTACAAACCGTAATAAAAAACTATTCGTTACATTACTTGCGTGGAAATACTAAAGCAATGCTAAAATATACACCTGAATAAAAAACTTACCTTACTGTAATACTCTTTAACTTTTCACAGTTAACTTTTTTCTTTATTTTAAAGCCCGATTTAAACTGTCCAGAAGCACGCAAACTCGTGACCAAGATTGTTAAGTAAAAGACGTCATTAAAAGGCACACGCCAGGAGTAAAAACACTTGAAACGGAATTTGCTGTTCACAATAAATTGTTTAATGACACAAACAAACCTGTAAAAGAAAACCATAACAAAAATAATATCCATGTCTACGATCCAAAAGTCGAACAGAAAACTTGCGATATTGTGCAATTCACCTCAACAACTCGCTTCATATCTAGCTGAGAGCCTCAATCGGACCTACAGATGTGCCGTGCCAGCCATTCCTACCAAATGCTGCACAATATCATATCTCCATTGACTGAAATTCAAGTCGAAGAACATAAAGGACATCGACTACAAAGCGTCCGTATTCGCTAAAGAAGCGAGTTCAAATCGCAGAAATTAAATTTTGTACCTTTTGAACTTCAGCCCGCTTCGAAAATTCGCTTTGTTACGCCAAACAATACATCGAACATCGACATTCATTTTTTTTTTTCGGATAACAATAACTGGTTCTTTGCTTTTCGATAAACAAAGCAAATAGGCATGCAAAATTTACATCGCCTAAACATCACCCATTTGTTTAACAAAGCATTCGCAGCGTTTAATATCGCTCGATATAAATTATACCAGGTCTGCGTCCAAAAGCTAGTTGTTTAACCAAGAACGAATATTATTCTGAAGCTTGCATAAAATTACACGAGAAAATACGCTAGTCTTCATTTATCTATCTAATTTATGATGATTCTGTTCCGAGAGTACCTTTTGTCGAGAAACGAATACGGCCCGTTGTTTTCCGTTGTAACCCTCGTTATCGTGTGTCAGAATGTAAATTGAATTAGAATGTCCGACCGTGCCGAGAAAAGTGTCCCCTAAGTGGTCAAGTTTTAAAGGGATGTTTAATGCATGAATCTTGACTAAGTTTGACCACTCCATTTACATTTTCAAAGTGATAGTCGACGCTGCACCGATTTGCATTTCCTGATCGTGTATGTTTGCGAACTGTTCCGAGTTTCCTCGTCTATCCGATAAGCTGGTGTTGGAAAAGATAGTAAAAAACAGTTATTTATACTTCTGAACCGGATTCGTCGATGTTTACCAACGCCGTGGCGCTACCCTCGTAAATCGTTTAAAGGTTGGGCGTTCTCCATCCTCAAGATGAATGCCCTTGTCTGGTTGATATATTTACTGTCCGCTACATGGCCCGTTCCGACTCTTTAGCATGTATCGCTAGCCGTTTTAATAAAGAGGTACTCGTACCTATCGTTTTGCAAGGCCAATAGCATGCGAAAACATTTATAAAATAAACCGCCATAGAGACACTTTTCGAAATATATCTTTATCTCTATAAAAGGCAACAAAAAAGCTACACATTTAATCACTATAACAAAGTATGTTGATCATGTGAATGAATAATAGTTAACGTATATGATAATGGAAAAGTATGATATCATCATTGTATACAAATCCTACGTAGAAGTATACAATTAGGTATATCCTATTAGGCAATGCTGTTACCAAAGAGGGGGTTTGGGGGTTTAAATCCTACCCCCTTAAAATCTAAAATAACGTCTGTTTCTTAAAAAAAAATGGGTTAAAGAGCAAAATTTCCAGGGTTCAACCTCCTTCACTCATTTTCGTAAATACAGAGGCATTTCAATATACATACACTGACAAAGGAGTCTTATGGAGTTTCCTAGTAAAATATATTTGCTTCTAGATTTGTGTTTCTCAAAGTGAAAATAACGCTCAATTTGTAACAAGGACTACAAGAAATTGAGGACATTTGACGAAACATACGTCTGAATATTTTAAACTAAAATGAATGGTACTGCTACTAATTATTTTTCGTTCAAGGTATGAATTACATTCTAAATTGATTATATATCTGTCGCTAATTGACTAAAAAATTTTTACTTGGTTTAAAATAGTTTTTTAACTTGTATTGTTTTTAACTTAGGAGATTCTCAATTTTTTTGTCTTTCAATGAAGATGGCAAATGATTTAAAGTCTGAGAACTACTAGTCTATCATTTCATATATTATTAAGTAACAATAGGTTTTATAAAGTACCTAAAGCTTTATGTTATTTACAGACATTGGTTCACGCGTTTCTTAATGTTTATTCTTGATGAAAATTATAATATGGGAGAATGTAGACATAGCGGTAGGGTGGGCCTTTGATGTTCGAGGGAGGGGTTCACTTGACAGTTTTCTACTTACGCACCTCATTTGTTCTTATTACCGGACGCGAGGCAGTACGATAAATCCCATAGTCGTGTCCTTATAGATTGGGGAGCATCTTGTTTATTAAGGGTTCCGTAATCCGGGAACAACGAATAAGTCCGCGTCATCTGTCTACGTAAGCTGGTCTGTCGCACTGTTACGTTTAATATTTGTAATTGTAACATATTGCAAAAATAGTAACCGTTCTCGGTTCGCTTTTCTAAAGCTATGTCATCTCCACCACTTGTCTTATATTTAGACGAAATTTCATTAATTGGAATACCTTCTTTATTTGTTAATCGATTATTCTTACACAAACATTAAATGTTAGCTCAAGATTACTGTCATAAAAGAGTGAAAAATATCCAAATTAGTGGAGCGGTTTCTGAGATTAATAGGTACGTACTGATAAATCCAAAATGTTTGAATAATGTCTTTTAATAAATGTCTTGAGATTGCATTGATGTATACTCCTGGTAATAGTATTTTATTCATTTCATCCATGTTCATGTTGATCAATTAATTTAATTGTAGTTTATAGGTGATTTTTTATAAAATTTTTATGTGTAGAATATCATAGTGCAACACGAGGTAAACAATATACTTGTACTTAAAACTAAAGGCTAAAGTATATCAACTAACATTAGTTATATGGCACGGAATAGAACTTTTGGAATTTCATACTAATATTACACTAAGTGACTTTAAAGCTTAAAAGTGTCAGGCTAAAAATACGATACAACTTGCATTTTACTCCATTTTGTTTTTAAGTTTATTTTCAATAATTCTAACAAATCAAAAAAATATATTTTAAAACAAAACTTCAATTCTTCAATTCAATTCTTCTTCTTCAATCTGCTTAGCTGATTTACGGTTAGAATCATTTCTACATACATCAACAACCTTAAATAATAATAACGATCTATTGGGAGTATGAACGCGTACCGAATCTATTTCCCATCGCTTATGAACATCGAACTAAATGGATCTAACAGAATAAATTATGAAGTGAATGTGCTCAAAGCGTAACATACGCAAGTGTGGTATCGCATATAACCCATATATCATCTAAATCGTGTGACTTTTTCCTGTTCGCGCGTGTAATGTAGCGCACTTTACCACGCTAATCCAGTAATAACGGCTTCTCCTTTAGGTTTTTCGAAACTTAAGAGCTTTGTTTCCATGTAAAAATGCAATAATAATAGGATATTGGCTTTAAAACGCGCAAGAGGTCTATTCAGCCCCACCAAATTATGTTTGCTCATAAAAAGAATATCCCGATTGGTTCTCGTTAAATTCACTCGTACGTAGCCTATGTCGAAACATGATCGATATACGGTTCATTGAAAGACGTCTTTGAAGAGCTCCAGCGGAGACGAAGGCTGTGCGAAATTATAAAAACGTTCAGGTGTTCCATCATGAACGAACTTCATTTTAACCAACTTCAAAATAAGATTATGAATTTGACATAAACATAAAAGTAGAAAATCTAGCCTCGCTTTTTAACGAGAAATATATACAGAAATATTTTACACAACCCGAAAAGGTTTATAATATCAATTACATTGCATAGGTAACCATGATGAATAAGGTGAGAGTTACTTATGATTCATTAAAAAGTCTTTGATCACATATTTTGGAAATGTTTCGATCAACTACAATGTTCAGTCTCAACTTCAATGCTACATGAAGAAAAATCATGGCTCATAAAATCCCCCTCACGACTTTTATTGCTAAATTAAAAACAAATATCAGAAGTTTAATCCAAACTTTAACGTATATTTGAATCTTGAAATGAGTTCTAGCCAGAAAATAAAGTAGCATTTGTACGATAAACTTCAACTATTTAGAATATTTTTGAGAAAAGTCTTCAAGATTTCTTCCTCTTTCAGATGAAATAGTTTTTATTGCATACCAGTTTCAGTTTGTTATTACTTTTCTATACTTGTATTAGTTCTTAGCGTCAAAAAACGAATTCCCGCGACTTGCATGGCCGATAACACGACAATTTGTGTTAAACGTGTTTTTATTTGCGATGGGGTCTATTAATCATCAAATATTCCTTCCATTCTATTATTTTCTACAGACAGCAGATTAAGGACATTACAATTGACTATAATATCACAGGGCGCCTTTTCACATTTAGCTGAGCAAATAAACAATCCAATAACAAACATTATCTCAAGAAGATTTTTGATACATCAATATCTTGTCAAGAAATACACTGTGTACGCTCATGATACAGATCTTCGTTTTATTGTTGGAATCTATGCTATAGAAAGAATTACGTGGTGATGCGATTGTACAAAAGCATTGAACACATTTCTCATACAGATCAAAATTACAATTAAAATTGGAACATACGCTCATGCTGTCTCGGCTTTAACTTACCCGAACAGCTTTGCTGTGAGCCCCGTGACCTCCTTAGCAATATTCTGGAGTCAAGCCAACATGAAGATTGCCACAGCTCTTTAAACCTATGTTCGTTTAACATTATACCCGTAATTGTTCTTAGGATATGTGCCATGTAACATCCGCTTTTATGATCCATAACAGAATACAGTGAAGGAATTGAATAGGACGATGAGTAAGCAAGCTACTGCCGTTAAGCTCTTTTGTTATTTTAATTTTAAGCGGAAACTCTTTTCTGTGCCAAGTGTACAATTAAAAACGACAGCCTAAATATGCACGTATATCAATTTATATGCCTGCTTGTTTCGTTCTAAATGCACTCGATTATTTTTGCCATATTGCGAAGAGAGAACAATTAGATAGCTATTAAACTGAAAGATACCTAAAGTTTATGCTATTACGAAGGGATACGAGTGTTGGTCTTGAAACTGCAATAGAATACAGGCAATATACAATTCCGAAGAGCATTGTTACAACTAAAACAACACTCAACTCAATGCATTCTGCGGCCGGCTTAAAATTGAGGCCGAAATTTAAATATCCTGCAATTCTATTGACTGAATATATTCATGACTAGTCTTAACTAGTTGGTCTTTTTTAGGTAAAATCTTAAAAAGCATTCGAATCCTTACTCTAAAACCTTCTCGGAGGTCATCCGGCGCATATGAAGTGGCCATAGGGTCTTGAGGGAATATACTAGCGTTTACCCAAACAAAATCCTTTGGGTTTGTCCCAGAGTGATTTGATATACTTACAATAACATTTTACAGTCGATTTCAGAAAGTTGTTAGTCAGTCACTTTTATCAGGAGACCTGGTTTCATACCCTCATCTACCTTCAGCTGGGTGTGCCATGAGCAGATGAGTTTAGCATGGATTTAGAAAATAATCATCTTACATCCCAAAATCTATATTGGCCTACTCCTTTTTAATCTACTAGAATTTATTACCCCCAAAATTCACATTTACAGCATTTGTGAAATAATTATCCTAAATTGTTTCCGTGTTCTTAATTTAATAACATTTCTTTATCAGATCAAACATATTATGTGAAGCCTATCAGACTGTACGTAACAAGACTTCATTCTTAATTAATATGACGTCAGCCGCAAAGCTGCTTGTCGTCGTCGGCTTTTAGCCCAGACATGGTTGACAACGGAAGAAAATCTTTTGTATGGGAATTTAATACGTTAATTGTTGTTGCACTATAACATTAAATTAAAATAACGTTTAATTACCTCGAAATGTTGTTATGCTTAAATTAAATTGTATACTTCTACTTAGATATATTATGATAGACAACAATGGTATTGGCATTGGTGTAAACCTTTATTGAAAATATATTATAAGGGTTTTATTTAATAGTAAATTAATCGAATATACGGTTAAAGATCATAACATCACGCCTGCTTAATGGAAGGAACCACATAAAGGAAGAAATAAACACCCTCTAAAAATAATAAAAAAAATTGATGAGGGAAACCATTTAGTACATAGTTCCTCTCATAAACAGTCTTTCTCATCAAATTATTTTATTCTTTTTAAAGGCGGTTGTACTTTTTTGCTGAAATATTTTTATTTATTCTCGTGGATCAGGTATGTACCATAATGGAAGATGAAACAAATAATTGAACATAAATTTCGCGTATTTACTTTTTCCTGACGCCTTTGATATCAAAACTTCATTATTTAAACACAGGCAAACATTACGTCATCTAGATGTTTTCATTCTTTTGAATCCGTCATGCTCTCTTAACTTTATTCTTTTTCCGAGATATTTTTATACTACGTCATAAATATAAGAGTAGAAGTGTTGAACAAAACGTGTTTTCAAATAAAACGTGAGAAGATGAGATAAGAGAAAACTTCTAGAATGTAAATTTCTCGTATTTAAATAATGTTCCTTTGCGTACTATTGTAAACTTTCAATGTTTAATAGAATTCATATACTGTGAAATATTGCGTAAGTAACTATCAGACATGTGTAATAATTCTTCCTAATGTTTTCGTTGAGTGGAGCTATATAATTTACTAGATGCTTCGCTTCGGGAATTGTAACTTACGTTTCATAGTACCCGTATCCTAAATTTCTGTTCATTTTTAGGGATGAATAGTGTATATGTTATATGTCAATCCACGTAGAAGTTGGTCCCTTACTAGTAAATTCGGATAACTAGAACTTATAATCGGCTATAATTTAACCTTTAACGTATGGTAATAATGGTTCACATCATTCATTGGCACTTAAACCCGAAAAGTATAGAAACGTAACTCATGTGCAAACTCATTCGTTTTCAATAATATTTAAACTCCCTAATGTTATGTACCCTCGAGTCTGAATGTGTAGCTAAAACACGTCCCGGAATGGGCTAACCCCCAAGTTTAGTCCCTATCTATAACAGATTGGAATTCATTTGATGCATGACAAGCGTAAGGAATACAAATCTATTATTTCCTAACATTTTTGATTCAGTATTGAAATCTTGGATTTTGTAGAATTCCAAGATAGAAACACTGCACCGTCAGAAAAATTATACATTGACTTTATATTCATGGAATATTTCCTTCAGCGTGTAATGTTGAGTTTTGTGTTGTTTTTGTCACTATTCAAATCATTTTCAGTACTTTTAAAATTTCTCCGTGAGTACTTTCAAGTTTAAGAGTTTGTTTGGAACCTCTACATGGTATTCATTACCCTGATGATCCTGAAGTTTTACAGATATGTTGACAAGAACACAAAGAATAACATTTGTCCTAAAAGCACTTTTATCCTAAAAACTAGGACAAAGCAGCTCCCTTAACCTAGCAATCGATATGATAGATATTAATACATAAATATGAGATATCGCTCAAACCATTGGTCAAATACTTTAACTGACACTCAATTTTAACTAAACTTTTATACATCACAATCGATTTGGCGTCAAACCTTTAATAGCCTACTACTGAGCACGGGTCTCTCATACTCCATCAAGCTGCTCCAGTGCGAATTGGTGGAGGAATTTATCTCAAACCCGAGTGTCGGAAGTTTTTAAGCCACCCGAAGGCCTCCGGCATGGCTTGACGATTATCATTTACCATAACAACCGGGAATGATGGCTTAACTTGCCCTACAAAGCACAATCGATGTACAGTAATAATATGTCAGAAAACACATCAGTAAATAAATGTCATTCTTTAACAACGTTAATTCTTGTTGCAGTCTGAGTTCTTCCAGATAATCTGGTTTTAAATAACGCGCCAATATAACTTTAAAAATGTCCGAATGGTCTATGTGTTAACACTTGATGCGAGATATAACCTATCACCTTGCGACAGTGTCTACGTATAAACAGTAGATGGTTATATAGATGACACAGTGACCCTAACCCGACCCTCGTCACAGCATCACATATCTGTCCGAGTTAATTTTAACGCCCGAATCGATCTGAATGCGATCTTTGAGCATACCCTGTTTCTACAAAATCAATGTATAGGAAGTCATTGATACAATGTTTCTTATGGAAATAAACTAAACTTTATGGAATGAGCTATATTTATCGATCATAAAGAACGAATTTTGAGTGTCAAACTCGCGGTTAATGATATAAAAAATGAATAAGACAGCATTCGTAATTTGAAACTTTCAGCAAGTAAATTCAAATTCAATTCAAAATCATTCATTCGCATGATTATTAAAAAACGTTAGGACAGAGATATGATTTAAGAAAACATAATAACACATCATTTAACCATGTCATAATGTGTTTTACCTATGGTAAATTCGTTAGTTTTCTTAAAGTTTGAAATTTATTTCTAAGTAAAAATAATAAATCATTTTTACCAATTCGTTTCAAACTTGGTAACACTACTTCATTTATCACTGAAACGTACATAGATATTTGATTAATAACGCTTTCCCTGTTACCTTTGAAGTCAAATAAAGGGATGAAAATGAGGGCTCATCATGACTTTAGCAAATTTCCAAGCATACAACGTTATTTGGGTAATATAGCACAAACGCTGACGTCCTGTTGAAGGTTTTAATATCAATAACTTGAATGTTATTGTCATTTTTACGACGATATATGCGTGATTTTTATACACATAATATTGAGTAACATCTGTGGACCCTCATTGCTCGGAGCGGACGAAATTGCGGCCGAAATTTTGTCGAATGACGCCATAATAAATTCTTTCCTTAATATGATCCATAAACCTATGGGACGGGCTCGCTGTACAAATGTAGCGTAAAAAGAATCTCGGAAGAATTAAGTGCTTATTTGCATAAAATATTCGATAATCCTACGCAACTTCAACGGATGGAGAATACAGCGAGATACATTTAGATCCACTTTGTTTAGTAAGAAAAATGCCTATTCGCCTTTTTTCATGTCTGAATAATATAGATAAGACTGAATTTTCCGTATATGTATTCGTCGAAAATCCCTTAAGGTAATAAAATGTTGTTCCGGGAATTTACCACGAATTGGATTTACAATGAAGTAATAACCGATATTTTTAAAATCATTAACCATAATCTTCATAGTATTATAAATGTGAAAGTTTGAAGAAATTATTTGTTGCTCAATCACAACAGCATTACTAAACGAAAAATGTTGAAATATGTCACAAAGAAATACCAGAAATACTATTCTCGTGGGATAAGGGATATCTAACTCGATATACACACTCAATAATGTAAGTTAACTTCAGCCGATATGGCCTTCTAACGAAGGAAATCCATAATTGTCAAAGTGTCAAATTTGGTATAGCAAAAAAAATATGAAAACTCATTTTTTGGAACTACTCTTTCGCGGACAATGCCTCGGGATAAACCTAGTTATTTTATATTGGAGTATAATAACGGTTGGAGTATAAAATATGTTGTAGAGTGTCTTAGGAGTCAACTAGAAACTGATGGAAACAAATATCATTATATAGGAATTGCAAGTAACGTAATAGGTC
>DWJN01001565.1:0-17567 GCA_018248895.1 Carystus phorcus
TTTTTACAAATTGTGAGATTGCTTTTACAATTGTTTTAACACTTTTACTAAATTATAGTAGCATGTTATTAATTTTACTTACGGTGCTCACTCAATCCACACACACACTCAGTTATTTACTAACGCAATAGTTAATAAAAATACTTTTTGTTATGTGTTCATTCAATCACATTAATTTTAGAAACAGTTTAATAGTGTTTTACCAATTTATTACAATGTGCGTGAGTTGATATTTAGTGTTTATTTCCATTGGTTCACAAATACAAAAGATAGCAATTTAAAGAATTCCGTTTTAACATTTTTTCGAGTGTTTCAAGGCATAAATATCCCAACAGGAAACGAGGGCGATTATTAATCAGAATAATGTTTATACAAAAAATTTGTTGTTATTAAAAACTTGTTGCTCAAACGACGAATCCTATGAATATAAATCTCCACTTTCACAAAATATGTTCTAACATTGTCATGCCATGTTATTTGCCAAACCATGCCATTGCACTATATATTTTGTTTTTAGTTTCATTCAACCAGAAATACAATAACATAATATTTGTTACTACACGTAGGAAGTAGGTTTCTAAAATAAAACAATATAGGCTACTAGTAAACACTATATAACTTTTACTTAAAACTAGACTATTTTCGAAAACATTATAGATACATGTTCATTCAACTAGAAATACAATAACATAATATTTGTTACTACACGTAGGAAGTAGGTTTCTAAACTAAAACAATATAGGCTACAAGTAAACACTATAACTTTTACGTAAAAACGGAACTATTCTCGAAAACATTATACATATTTTCATATCTATATTTGCAAATATTTACCAAGTAATTCAGTTCAATCATAGCTGGAAATCTAACAGCAGAATGCTGAAGCACAAATAACATGTAGATATCTATCGATGAGAGCAAACAGTACGCCGAAGCGAAAACAAAACGAGTTGTACAGTTTACAGTCGATGCGTGCTTTATTTAACCAATGATGCAAGCAATTACAAAAACAGGAATAAATGGTTTGATTTGTGTGTAACTTCGTTCCATTTTTTATTTACGTTCCATAAATAAACTATCGAATTATAAATACCGTGTGTCCACATTTATAGCTTTGTACTGTACTATATCATTGTTCCTTACGAAATGTTCTATTACGAAATGAGTGTTTATGTGAAATATTTTAGTTTCAAGTTTTAGTTTGTTGCAGTTAGCCTAGTCTTAAAGAGAGGCATTAAAATTAAAAGTAAAATTCTTCTTTCATACGCCATAAAACTCGCAACCTGTAAACACTCATAACCCCACACTAGAATTCCCATTAGATTTAGAATTTAGAAGCGAAACTCATCATTCAAATATCTGACCCACTGGAAATTTAACCCAGAACCAAGGAGAAAGGAAGAAGAATGAAAGAATACGGCAGTCCATATATCCAATATGTAACAGTATAACTCAAGCTAGAGTATAATGAAAATTTCTAACATATACAACGTAAAATACTTAAGTAATATTTTTAGTATAATCTATAAAATATCTTACCTCAGATTATGCTAATGAGGTATCTTAATTAGATGATTTGTTAAAGCTTGACCATGCATTAATATCATGACCTTAATTATAATGCTTTATTGTAAAGCTTTATGCCCTCCTGAAACTGTCGGATAAAATATGCCTCGGTAAAATGATTGATGAAGAGATTTCAATATTACTAAATGAACCGTGAGATTTTTAGTGGAACGATTTATTAACTTATCATTATTGAATATGAAAGTTATCAAGTTAATATTAGTCTACTTTGCAACAATCCGCGAGAAAAATATATGACGGTATATACTCTTATACATGTGTAGCACCTTAAGAGTATATCTTATACATGAGGTTTAAGAAACTTTATTCTCATGAAGAATGGTACATTCACTTATATGAGAATCTTACAAACTACTTATACTAGTTTAGCGTACAGAACAATACTTATTCACTTTTGAAAAGCAAAGCAACACAATCGACCAAAGATATATTATAATCTTATAATGCGGGTAGATGCAGATTAACTACGACAATCTTCGATTCTAACACACAGTAGCAGCGTACGAGTTAAGATTTAGAGCAACTAGATGTGACATTGTATTATACATAAGAAGATAAGTTTAGTTTGATTTGATGACTATGATTTCTTTTGTCTACTTTATTCTTTCTGTATTACGTTGCGATTATGTTTAATGTTTTTTTTTTTTAGGTTTATGTATGTGATTCAGTATTTACATTTATTGGATTTTATTTTATTTATTTTTCTTACAACTTTAATGATAATTTAGTTATGAACTATAAATATATATATATATTGAGTTTTGTAATTTATTTGTGTGAATGAATTTTGTCTTGTTTTGCTTATATACATATATAATTATTTTAATTTGTGTATGTTTATTTATTAGTATCGATTTTCCTATTTTATGTTAATTTGAAAAACATATAATTATATACAGCTTGTACTATGTAGTCCGTTTATTATGTTTTACTTATTTTCTGGCTATATGTTATTTATTAAATAATGTTTTAAAAGTTTTTTAAATGTAAAAATGGATTGTGTATTTTTTATATCTCTAGGCAATTTATTGTACAGCTGGGCGCCTTCATACATTATATTTTTCTTTCCATAGCTGTTGGTTCTTGGTTTCTTTAATATTATGTTATTAGCACTTCTCAGACGTATTTTTTGTATATCCATCTTTTTTGTAAAGCTGATTTGTGTGTGTATATTTTTGGTTATGATTTTTCGTATTAATAAACAGGTATAGTATATGTATGTTTGCGTTATATTTAACAGTTTTGTTTTTTTATAGAGTATATCTGTAGGTGTAGAATAATTATAATGAAATAGGGCTTTTATCACTTTACTCTGCGCTCTCTGAAGTGTATTTAAATTCGATTTTGCTGCCGATCCCCAAACTTCAATCAAGTATTCAATGTGAGGTTTTACGAGAGCATTGTAGATAATGTATCGTACTTTTTTTGGAAAACAGCGCGCAATTTTTCGAATCCTTGCCGTTACGGAAGCTAACTTACTTCTAATTTTTTCTATTTGTGGTTTCCAGTTTAGATTACAGTCAAGGACAAGCCCTAAATATTTTTCCTGATTAGATCTGTTGATTTCAACATTATTTATCTTAAGCGGTTCAAAGTTAGGTATTTTTTTATTTTTAGATTTAAATAGAATGTAGTTAGTTTTAGTGACGTTGATGGTCAGTAAGTTATGTTGGAACCATTTGTACAGTAAATTAAGATCATTCTGGGCATCGGTGATAATTGTGTGTATCGAATGGCCAAAGTAAAATAAACACGTATCATCAGCATACAGCGTCACATTTCCCCTAAAACCAGCTTCATGGATATTATTGATATAGATCAAAAACAGCAAAGATCCTAAAACTGATCCTTGTGGCACGCCACATGTGACAGGTTTGGGTTGGCTTTGACAGTCACCAATCTTAACTATTTGTTGTCGGTTCGAGAGGTAAGATTCAAATATTTTGTATGCGGTCCCAGTTACACCAATAATTTCTAGTTTTTTTAAAAGTATTGTGTGACTAATAGTGTCGAAAGCTTTTTTCAGATCAATAAATATCCCAAGTCCAATATGTTTTTGATCCAATTTAGTCTTTAATTCAGTTATAAGGTCAATTGTAGCTGATAACGTGTTGGATTTTTTTCTAAAGCCATATTGCTTATTCGATAGGATTTCATTAGAGCATAGATATGTGTCAAGTCGATTATATAAAATCTTTTCAAAAATTTTAGATAAAACTGGGAGAACTGATATAGGACGGTAGTTTTCTGGATTACATTTGTTACCCGCTTTGAAAATGGGAGTGACTCTAGCAAGCTTTAAGTTATCGGGGAAGGACCCGATTTCTAAGCATTTATTGATGCATTTTGTGAGTTCTATAAGAATTAAATTTTTAATACATTTTACGGCTTTCGTGCTTATTCTATCAATACCACACGCTGTATTGGAACTTAGGGTATCGATAATTTTAGATACTTCACTTGTGGATGTAGGTGTGAGTTGAGTTAATTCGCTTATCTTTGATTTGATACCGATAAAAACGTTATTTTTATGATATGACAAAGGTATTTTCCTGGCCAAATTTTCACCTACAGTTGAGAAGTACTCGTTAAAATATTCACAGATTTCCTGGTTTGTAGTTAATAGATGCGTTTGGGTTTGAAGTTTAATTGGAGCAGCATTTTGCTTTGTTTTATTGCAGAATAGTGAATTTATTCCTTATTTCCTCTTTTCCTTCACATTTATTTCTAGTTTAGTTTTTTAAGTGATTTTAACAATTGATTACTATCAAGCAAATTTGCCTACTCCAGAGATTTCAATTTCTGATTCAATTTCAAATGAATATTAATGAGTCTCCCAATGTTTTCTCTTACAAAAATCTCGATTATGATAGCTAACAGGAGAAGCAAATTAATAGCTCTGGATTTTTAATTAAATCTGGAGATGATTATTTTATTAACACTACTCAAAAAATATACAGAGCTTTTCCAACATTTATCGATAACTAGGTCGTCAAAAATGATTTTCTTACGGCTTTTTATTTCAAATGTATATAATTGAACAGCTATATTGTCCTACAAATTGCGTGGTGCGGTATCCAGTTACTACACTCAAAAATTGTTCATACCACATTATTTATTACTGCACTGCATAATTAAAGTTTACATTAAAAGGAACTGTTCTCTTGTAATTTTACAAAAGCAATTTAAAAAACCAAACTGTCTATAAAAAATAAATTTTCGACGGAATGAATTATGGTCGAATTCCGACAACGGAAACAAGTCTCTAAAGTTCAATTCAGGAACAGTAATTGTCGTTAATAACTTTAATTAATATTCTCAAATACTGGTTTAAATTGTGTATTTAATTTACAAAAGTGTGAATGTAGTTTTATTTAATCCTTAAAATCCTGTATGGAACATTATTGATTGTTATGGTATGTTATTGTCGCCTTATCTTTGTTACAAAATTGCCATTGACGTGGGAAAATATGGAGCAATATGTGAGCCTTACAACTCGATAAATCTGTTCAGTCATGGCCACTATTGTAATTTTCATCACATTCTCCGGAAAGAAAGCCCCGGGCGACTGTCCCTTCCATAAAGGTTGTGGGCCGCTAGTAATAGTTGTCTCCGTAAAAAATGATACTTAAATTCCAGTGAGTCCTGTGTGGCTAACTGTAAATAGTCCTTCTAGGAAACGGTTATGACATTATTTAAAAAAACCACAAGTTACTTTCTTTTACGCGAGTTTTTTGTTACAGTCATCAGTAAAATTTTTTTACGACGTTAAATTTTATTTGTGTTGGGTCAATCGCAATCTCTAAATTAGACCCACTTTTTATTAACCTATGAAGTTGGAATTTTATTTTCTGTAACCCTGATGCCTTTTTATAATTAGCGTTATTTGGTAATGGGAATTTATTTTATATTATTACTAGTTGACCCAGCAGACGTTGTTCTGCAACAATATAACCTGACAATATAACAGACCCGGCCACGCGTGCTGTGACTAAGGTTTAGATACTCAATTTAGCAGACCTACTCCGCCATCTGTTAAAATCTTATGGAACTAGAATAATTTGCAATTACTCAATTTTCTCAATTAATTATCTTACATCGCTATCTGTCAGAATCTTATATTAAACAAATAATTTGCAATAAAATAATTTTGCGACTATAAATTGAGATGTAACCTATCCTATCTTTTAAGTTGGATCAAACTCGACACGACGTATTAATTTGATTAAAATCGGTTAAGTAGTTTAGGAGTCCATAGCGGTCAAACACTGTGACACGAACTTTATGTATATTAAGGTATGATATTGATTTTTTCTATCAGGAGTTAACGTCAAAATTTTCTCAATTTCATTATGATATATGAGATTAATCGTTGATATGTCACTATTTATATCCTGAAACGACCAATTAAGTTAAGCCGTAATAATTTTGACTACCTACTACCTCACCTTCAGGCAATACACCTAATCTAGATTAAAATCGTAAAACATAATTGGATCTTGGATTCTCTCGGGAATTGGGTAGGTCAAATGTAAAGTTTTACGTTTATATAGCAGTAAACTTAAACCAGACGGACCTTCAGACTAGACCTAAATGAAGTTGCTCACAATCTTAAAGGTCTAACATAACTAATTCTTTAGATCACTGCAGAACACAGTTCTTTAGTAAATGGATCCTATACCGTATGTTACTTGTAACATCAATGTTAATTTGGGCAATAGTGAATTTATTCTTGAGCTAGGAAATCCCTGATATAAGAAACTCCTATTTACCTTCAAACCACATGAAACGCTTATTCAAATCACGCCCTACGTAGCCCAATGGGCGGTACGCTGTCGCCGTCCGAAAGGTCGTGAGTTCTATTCTCCGCGAAGCAGGAATTTGTTATGAGTTTAAATTTATCTTCTATATGTGTATTCTTCATTCTCTTTGCGTATTTTCCACAGCACCCACATAGGGAATCCCTTGTGTATTGCTATGAGTGTGTAACTTTTTTTCAATCCATTGCATTGATTTACTAAATAAAAATAGATGGTTTACTCAGATGACTACTTATGATTGACACAAACCAAGGCAAGAATGACCTTGTCAGGTGGCTCTGAATATACAGAAATTCTAATTTATGATTAATTTATGAAAACGGGTATTAAGAATTTTACTACTATATACCGATGCTTAGACACACTTACTTACACTTTAGACGACCCGTTCGAAGGGTTCTAGGTTCGATTCCTAAACGGACATTTGAATGATGAGTTTCAATTTCTGTTCTCGGTCTGGGTGTGATTATAAGTTATAAACGCCGCGAACTATGCCTATAGCGTCATAATAGCACCCACTTATAACTTAATATCGAACTAATACGCCCCACTAATAAGTAAAAGTGGCAGGCTTGAAGATGAGCCCCTGAAGATAAGTCATTACATAACGAACAGTCGAAGCATCCGGTCGTTTTTAGAATAACTATACTTTGTAGTTTGTCCATCGATGAATTCATTCAGTTAACAAGTATCCTCGATAATTTAAGTTTAAAATGAACCGAAACATGATACGAAACAACCTAAATCAAATAGGTATATTTGAATATCGCAGGTTTTGTTACTGTCCCAAACGTTCATAAAGGCCCTATCATCAATTAAAACGTCCCACCAAACGTCGCGTCGACCTGGAATTCGTTTCATAACGTATTTCTTACGTCACAGCTAATAAATTTATTTCAACTCTCATACACAATTGCATAACCGTTTATAAATGTCGTACTACCCCGCAATATTGCGCTAATGGCGCTAAGATAAGACATCAAATTTGTCTTCCTACCTTCATTTATCACCATCACGTCAGCGTGATGTGTCACTGAAGAAAAATAAACCTTATCGCGATACACAAATGATGGATTTTCATTTTGTCGTTGCAGCTCAGAATTCGCGTGTGTAGCAAACACGACAATAAACTTTAGCTCTATGGTTGATAGACGAGTTTTCATCAACAAATTCTAAAATTTACAATATATTTTGCTATGAAGCAAAGGATATTTTAATATAAAGATACTTAGTTATTATGAAAATTTTAGTTGCAAACAATATGTCTGTTTTAAAAAGTCGAGTCTCCTATATACTAGGTATAGGATATTCTTATAAAACATTCAGTCAACTTTACAGGTTTTTTCCTTTACGTATGTATTTCTTTTTTATTTAATTGATAAGTAAATGGTCTCGGTACAATATAAGACAATTTTACCGGCGCCTAATACGTCCAATTATAAAGCAAAAATATTTTTTCCTACAGAAACAATATCTGTATCATTACATATACAAGCTTTATTTTCTTTGAACTTTAACGAAATTGAGCGATGCTAATGAATTTCTCAAAACATTAAGCTCCCACTTGAAAGCAAGAAATATTTTATTTAATTAGAAGGATTTTACTGTCGAAAAACATTATTTAATACTACTTCGTTTATGTGAGAACATACTATGTACTGTGTTTGTATTATAAACTGTCAATGTTACACATTTCATTACCCGTGACTGTACCAAAAATATGGGTATTAATTAAACCAAAACCCCAACAATAACATCGCAAATTTATTATGAAAAAATTAAATCGAAAATTGAAAGAGAAACGCATGTCTTACGTAGAAGTATTTACGTTCGCATATTAAATACCTAACCCTTCTTTGTGTGTTTCGTTGAGTAAGAAGTTTCTGTAAGGTTAGCAAAAAAGGGAGGGTATGGAGAACAAATAACGATGGATCTGTAACTCGTGTCGTTGTTGGGTGTCCTGTGAGTTCCCGCCTCCGCTCGTTAGTGGAACGGAAGTGACGTGTGTGCGGCGTCATCGTACCTTACCTTTGGGGCTTACCTGTGAGCTTTTCAGGACACGCAGACGAACGATTCTCTTACAGTATTTAAATAAGTTGGATCTGGTTATTATGACGGTTTTATTCGTTACTGACTATTCTCACATCACATCAAATTCTCACACGATAAAGCCCACATGTATCGTTAATATAATAGATTTTGACATAAGTATACGGACTGAAATAGTTCATAATACTTCACCAAATTAAATTGATAGCCGTCCGGCAGCTTGGATATCATCTTATACATTTTGTTTATTTTTCATCGAAAAATAATAAAACGAACACATAATTCACGAAATCGAAGTAATGTAAATATACATTATTAGGGATAACTAAAAAACTAGACGTCAGATGTCGCTCAAATGAATACGGGACCAATGGGATAGTATTAGCTTTCGAATAAAAAATGAATTATCGAAATCGGTCTACCCAACAAAAGTTATTTCACTACACACATAAAAAATACAGATAAATTGAGAATCTCCTCCTTTTTTTATTCGATAAAAAATAATGCCAATTGACAATACTACAACTACTTACTGTAGAAACTAAAGTAGTAAAACTGAAAGGTTAACTTGAAACAATTCAATGCTATCTCTTAAGTAACATATTCGTAGTATTTTGTTATAAAAGTTACGTCAAATAATGCTTCGTAAAACTGAATAATCTCTAACGCGAAGCTTTTGGGGGGAAATATGAAGAGGGGAATGTCCTCCTGTATTATTAAATGCGGTTGTCTACTCGAAGCGCGACTTAATCTTAGTGACAATAGTAATTTCGCGATCTCCGCGCTTGACGAGTGGAAAGTCAACGGAGCACAGAGTAGTAAAAGAGAGAAGCACCTCAATAAAAAAAAATAGTAGCAACCTATGTTTTGTTAAATTTTACCGTATTTTTTATATCGGATTATGTTATTAATTTGACAGTGCATTTATTTAATATTTGAAGTTCTTTTTTTCTTCTCTCTTTCTGGGCCAACAATGCATTAGTGCTGCCTTCGGTGTTGCTAATGTCCATGGGCGACGGTGACCACTTATCGAAATTTGCCTCGTCTGCTCGTTTGTTAAGTAGTTACATAAAAATATAGTGGACATAAGATTTGAACGTATATATTTTATTTTCTTTGACTGTACATGCCGAATTATTAAAAATCACATACAAACAGTACATTTAAAAATTTAACATCTGTACTCGGCGCGCGTTACTACGCATATAAAAAACTAATTTAAAGAAAAGTCAGCGTATATGAGAACATAATCGTTTTGATTATGTTTATTGAAGTGTTGTTGGATATACATGGGTAGATCTAGTCCAATCGGCTAACAAAAAATCAATATTTTCGACTGGAACACGTAAACCATTTTTACGATTGATATTTTTGTGCGTGTGTGTCTGAATCTGTGAGTGATCTATGTGGGGTGAGCCAAAGGAAAGACAATATGCTGAATATATATTTTTTTATTTATTTTCAAGTAGCTCAGGAATAATACATTATATTAATACATGTTACACTTTTCACTTAAGTAAATCGTACAATATTCGAGTATATTACACTTAGGTTATAATTAGAGTGCAGCGGGTTGCACGGACGCGGGACAGGAATCGACTGCCAGTGTGGCGTGATGTCGTCACACTGGTAAATGTGCGATATCAGCTAAACGCTGTGTCCCCATAATATAATTCTAGTTCCAAAACCATTTTCAGCGAATTTTAAACAAGTTACTAAAGACATCGATGCTCTATCTTCTACCATTTCAGAGTCCAAAAACGACAAATAACAAACAAACAATAAACATTGTTTTTTATAGATAGATATTCTCTGAGTTTAGCGTGATCTGTGGGAGATGAGTAGCTGTTCCCAAACAGAACTGCACGAGGACCGGCTTCTTGACGATTCAATCCGCTAAAAGCTCGGCCTTGAGCCCTTCCACACTTGTAAAAGCGTAAAGTGTATAAACCTCTTTACTAACTGGCTTATTCTTATATATATAATTCCTGTTTTTTATATAGGAGTGAATAGGATAGAAATTGGTAGTTGAACGAGGCGTAGAAAACCCCGTAACAAAATCAGATTATATTTTTGTTTAAGTCTTTATTGAACTGATTCTAAGAGGTTAGATAGACCTTGATGAATTTTTTGTTTACGTTTAAGTGGATTCGAGAATGGTTTAGATTTATAATTCGATACCATAGAAAATGTCTTCAATTCATAGAATAACATCTGTCAAAGCCGCAACTAAAATATAAAAGAAAATTGTACAGGTTTAAAGTTGAATGTTTTTAACATTAACGAAGAAGGCTTATTATTTCTTATCTAAAGGATTATCTCAATACCGGGCTCTTAGTCTTATTTGTTTAATTTATGAAACATTTGAGGTTTATTTTCGAATTTATTTGCGAATTCGTTTACTTTTATGATGAATCTGTTAGAAATTTTTATCTTAAACATCTATTAGATGCGACGTTGATGAATATTTTTGGAAGTAGCTGATACAGGAGCAGAAGCACAATGTCATGGTAAGTGATCAGCAACACATCATCTTCACCAAAGACATCATCGACTCGTTGTCAGGTAAGAAAGAATCAAAGAAAGAAATGAAATACTGGTTCTCGAGCTTCCAGTTGGAACTCGTCTACTCGTTTAGCGGCTTGCTAAGAAGAAAAATGTGGTAGCTAACCAGGTGGGTTTTACGGAAAGATATTAACATGGTCAAAAATATACTGAATTTATATCTAAATCACATAGAACTACAATTTTTTCGACGATAACACCTGAATTATTGAACACGATATTTTCTATCTCGTACGTGTAATCTATGGAATGAACTTCCTGCATCAGTAAGATCCTTTAAGAAGTGGGTCCATAGCTTCCTCCTTGGCCAGCAAGGCGTTGGTGATATCCCTGGTGTTTCTAATGAGTTGGCGGACGTAGAAGAACAGAGAAAAAGAAAGTAATGACTTTGAATGAGTCGTAGCAGGTTTAGCAATGGCGCAATTGTCGCCGCTTCACAAAAGATAACATATTAATATTAAAACAAATTACAAAAATCCAATAACACTGTCAAAGTTTATCGTATCGCTGAACCAACAGTGATGTTTATAAAAAATCCCCGTCTGTTTACTCAGCGGTCATCCATCAAGGCAGCCGATGATTAATTACGTACACATTATCGACAGCCAAGAGTGCGCTATTCAAAACTCCATTAAATATTACGAAAAGAAATTTCCTCTTACATTATCTGTAATAGCAGCTCCGAGAAAGTGGTTAGTTTCCATGGATATATAGTAAAAAATGTGTTGTTCAATCGTACGTGTCAGATTCACTTTGAACCTCTTAAATCTTGTGAATTAGGAAACTATGGGTAATTCTGACTATAAAAAAGTATTTTATATGTGAATTGGCTGGCAATTGAGATGATTTGATGTGCCAATCAATACAAAGTATTTAATGTTACTCACCGTTTATTACAATTAGAAGTATCACCGATCCATTGTTAGCCATGCATGAACAGATGAACAATATACTGCTCTCTAGCTTTCAGTTTGAACATGAGTCGTTTCGTGATTGACTCAAGCTAAATGTTGGTAGCAGGCTTCAAGAAAAGATAATGCTTTATTTTGTTTTCTCTTTTTTTTCTTGGCCCACAATGAGTCATCACTCATCAGCTTTTTTGCTGATGTCTATAGGCGACGCTGACCACTTTTTATTATGTGATTCGCCTGCCTTTTTGTCGGCCTGCTACATAAAAGAATACTACTTCCATTACCTGGAAACGTAATCGGTATACAAGTACCTCATCATTTAAGGATGCCTAGAGCATACACTACCACGCTATTACTCGGATCGGTGGATGGGTTAGATTAGGTTAACCAACTCAAGTGTCGTGAGTTTCTAATGTCGCCTGAGGCCGACATGGTTTAACGACTGCTATGATAACTGAGACCGACGGCTTAATGTCATCTCTGAAGTACGATAACGCTGAAGAAATTTTGCTACTAGCTTTCACCCATCGACATACGAAACCACAATTGATTAACTCGATCGCGTAGGCGAACGCGAACCGCCAGACTATGAGCGTGAGTAGGTATGTAGGCATTCATGCAATCGGTATAGGTAAACAAACAAATATTGTCACAGCTCAAGTTGTATTGGAAATAAACGAACAAAGAGCCCCCTAAAGAATAACAAACACGTGAAGCACTGCGCCAATTCGTTCGAGTGTTTGAAGTTCGCTTTGTTAAATAAATATTAACCTCGGATACGATATTTTTATCAGAAACTCCGATTTCGCAACGCTATTAAAGACGCTTGGACTAATATTACAAACTGATTTAAATCTATGAAAAGGCGGTCGTAATGATGACTTCTGTATTAATTAAAATAAAATTTTCATTTAGTTGTTCTGATATTATCTGGTTAAAGTATTTACAGTGTATTATCTTCTGCAATGGTCAAATAACAAAGGTTGGAAGCGTATCAAACAATCTTCTCGTGTCTCGTACAAGCTTGCCGCGTCAAGAGCTTAAGAGTGCTTCGAGACTTACCCAGTGTGTGCTCGCCTTTCTATCAACAAGTTAGACGTTGAAACTTGGTCGTATACTAGATGTGTGTTCAGTGTCAGTATTTGGTCTGTGTGTAGATATAACACATTAGGATTCCTTTGGGGCACTAGGCCTTTTCAAATGAAAAGACTCAGTGAATACGAGTTTCTTTCTAGTGTAACTAGCACTTGTGATTATGTTCGTGCTGATTTGGAAATTGGATCAGTGGCGCTATTAGAATAAGACAGCTTAAAACTATTACGACTTCTCTATTTCTTATCCTCATTTACTTTCAAAGATACCTTTAAGTATTGTGACCATAATTTATGTAACTGGATCGAAATATCGGTATAAAATAAAAAAATCGTGAGTCCGTTTAAAACATACTTTTGCTGTATTTCTTCTTTGTT
Source organism: Carystus phorcus (assembly GCA_018248895.1). Taxonomy (NCBI): domain Eukaryota; kingdom Metazoa; phylum Arthropoda; class Insecta; order Lepidoptera; family Hesperiidae; genus Carystus; species Carystus phorcus. The sequence goes on from DWJN01001565.1 coordinate 13,402, forward strand.
CTTTTTAAAAACAACAGAATAATTTGATGAGGGTAACTGTTTAGGAAGTCGGTATCAGTTTTTTTTATTGACTCAAACCAAAGGCAGCTCCTTCCTAAACAGTTTCACTTATCAAATTATTTCATTCTTTTTGATGCTGGTTTTACTTTTTTATGAAAAGCTTCTTACTATGTAACGATAAACGAGGAGACGGACCAGGTGATGTGGCCACTGACGTCTATGAACACCTTAGACATCACCGAAGCGTTGTCGGCCACGATAGTAGAAGGAAACTTCTAGCTCTCAATCTCCGAGCTGAAACATGATGAATCTATATTTCTAAAAGGTAATTTGAAACCATGATACAATATGTGCACGATACAAAAAATGTAAATCAAATAAAATCTTCTTGATCATAAAGCAGTGGCAAACCTAGTATTGAACTGTTCTATGCTCGAAATTTAAATAAAGAAGAAAAAGAAAATGTTTGGAAAATAAATGACAGTTCAATACTAGCTTCTCGCTGCTGCTTCAAGACATACCGACAAAAGAGCATTTTATTTATAAAGAAACCATAACCAGAAGGAATTGCTTTCGACAGAATAGCAGGTGACCACACCAGAGCAGTTCGTAACACATTACTTACTATCTACTTCACTGTATGTATGCCTTAAATAAGTAAATAAAAAACAATAAAGATTACATTAATTAGTGAATTTGTGACGATCTAACTACGTACAGAGAACTGCGGCTATTTACTTACATTTCTAAACAAAGACATTCCACATTAAATTTGAGATGTTGTTTTGTTATACATTAAAGCTCAAAGTTGCTCAGCGCACTATGAAGAAAGCTATGCTTGGTATTTTGCAATCTGACTAAATTCAAGATAATTAATGTTGCAGAATTTGAAATGAAATCTCATGAACATACCGAGGTAATTAATATTAATTTTCCAAAATACGAGTATGTTTAAGTATCACTTTTTTCAACCAGTGTTGCTGAATGTTGGAGAAATCTTGGTTATCTATCTATTCCACTGATCGGCTGAGGTTTGATCTACGTCTTATTATTGGTTTACTACAAACATCTTATCAATAAAATAGTCGTAAATGCGGCTCGAAGGACCAAATCAATGATCCAATCAAAATTTTATCGGAGTATTACCTGTATATTAAAAACTTGTCCAAGAACTATAATGGTTCAATGTAACAGTTTTAATGCATAATTAATAATCACTTACTGCAGTTGTATGCAAACCGCGGATCAGTAAATCGCTCACGTGGGCTCGATTAGCCGCTCATTAAGCTAACAGTTTTAAACGGTCATCACCATCGCACTATTACGTGACTCCAATTAAAATGGGGACTCTGAAAGTAAATAGTGAGTAAGAACTTTAAGAATAATGCAATGATCCTAGATTTTTACTGTTAGTTTATGAAAATCTACATCATATATTTTTAAATTGGGAAATGTTTTTATGACTTGGTTATGGAAAGTTAGAAAAATCTTATTGCGTATAGATATTGTTAGAGTTATTATTAACGTCATAGATAATATTAGAGAACAAATATTATTACGATTTATGGCTAAATTCTCTCATCCAAATGGCCAAAACCAATATGATTGTCATACACATTATGTTTCTTTCATCGAAACGGCCACTAAGAGCCCAGGTGTATAAATGCCGTGCTTAATCAATCAACATCACTTTAAAATTTAATAAACCTGACTGCTTTAAAATTTGGACCCGTTCTTTCTGCTGAATTTTTGAACGCGACGCCACGTGCGCCATTCGTCTTCCTGACGTTCCACTTAGATGGAACCGTTTAATTCTTCGCCGTAACCATATACTACTGTTGTTCTATTTTGATATCGTGTACGTTAATGTTTTGATCAATTAACATTATTTCTTTTGAATTAATAGTTCCTTCGCCGTTACTTCTTCTCGATCAAAAAAATTTGGTGCGTAAGCGTATCGGATTGATATATGAATCAGTAAAAATTTAAAAAACAAACTCTTACTACAGACATTGAATGTTTACATAAACCTTTCCTATAATCCTTATCATGAGATTCCTAAAAATAACAAGTTTGCTTTCTTAGATTGTCCGCCATATTTTACTTAAGGTGACATCACTAAGATAAAAATGTAACATCTGAACTAATGCTTGTTTTTTTAAGGATCAACAAATAGCTACATAATAAATCTTATTTAAAAAATATAAGTTGTAAAACAAAAAAAAATCAATAATTGTGCAACCTACACCATTATCCACATATTACTTTAGCAATAGATATTGCGGAAGACAACTACAAGCTAAACAGGTTATAGAAGTAATTTTAAAATATTTTATTAAATTTATATTTAGAAAATTTAAATATCGAGAAAATTTAAATTAGAATTGTAATATACGATCTGTAACGAATTAACCTTGGTGGGCCTCCTGCTACACTTTTGACGACGATTACTTTATTTTGCGAAAATAAGAAGACGCTTTTGCGGTTTTCAAATTTTGAGCACCGAGCAGTTCAATACTAGGTTCGTCACTGCTTTATGATACGAACAACATTTATTCATACCGAAACAATACAATTTTCATTTTTAATCGATTATCATACATACGATGTAATTGGTGACCCCAGTTCAGTACGACAGGTTGGATTGAGAAAAAGATGATCAGTGAGATTGTAGACAGTGATACTGTAATTTCAAGTTGAATATATGTAACTACTTAAGAATTCAGTTGTAAATTTCCATCCAAACACAATACCGCGTATTCTATTATCAATCATATAACGATTAAATTAAAATGTATTAATTACCGCATTATATCTCATGGCTGTCTGTGCTGGTGTAACGGGAAGAATAGTATCGTCATTTATCTTCCTGACGCGCCATTTAGCCGAGTTTCAACGAGAGCAGGTGTGGACTGCGCTACGTCCTGGCGCACGCGAAGATCAGTGTGTGGTAAATTACAATACTCGAAAATATTTTATGTTCACTTTTGTAATTAATGAATAAGCTATTTAATATAGATCGTATTGTTGTTTCTAATGTAATTACACTTATTTTATACGCCTGAAAGAAATAGTCTTCCTTATGTAGGATAATACAAAGTGACAGAGAATTAAAATAAATACAGTAAATTTTTTGTATGTAGTATTTACTGTTGAATTTAGATTATAACATTACTTCTAGTAATATGAATTGATTGATCGATTGTAATACATTTTATTAAGTAATTAAATGATCAAAATTACCGCTTTGCTTGCTATTTTAAAACTTAATATTTTGAATGGAAAAAAAATTATATATATTATATGTATATTTAATATGGTACAAAATGTTTAATTTGCTCGTTATTACGGGGTCTGTGAGATTAAATAGCATTTTGATTAACTAAATTTAAAGTCAAATGCTTTTGTAACAAAGACAAACAATATATTTTGTAGAATTTACATAATGGAAATTAGTTACCTGAAACTGTCATGACGTTATAATATTATTATCAATGTCAAAGTTATCTTTTTTTAAACAGTTAATATTTCAAATTGTGTGTATAAAAATGATGTATAAACGATAAATCATTATTCGTGTCGTACGTCGGTATCATTGAAACTATAGATGAATCATTAATGATTAATGACTATGAGACTGTAATTCTTTTTCCACGGAACAGGCAGTTGTAAAATAAAGATACAAATATAAAGCCGGTAGCACCGCGGAGCTAGCGCCATCAATCAGCTCTCGGTTGTAGAAACTCATTGCGAGTAGTTTTTGCACGGAAACCCTAATTTAGTTTCCGGATAAACGCGAGTTGTTTTCATCCGATGTTATAAGAAATAATGTATTGCACTTGTCTACGGTGTAGACTGATCTTGATGTTGCTCCGTGAATATTTGGGGAATATATTTTTTTTTAGTAATAATTGAGTGATGGCTTTAAAATTTGTGTGAGGTATCGTAGGCTTGCCTATTTCTTATATCATATTTCGATTTAAGTATAGACTTTCCTTTATATATATTCATGAAATCTTTTTCCTTCAACGCATTAATGGCCCACTACTGGTCTCTCCTCAACATTGAGGAGGTCTAGAGCATACTCCACCACGCTGCTCCAGTGAGATTGGTGGAGGGGTTAGTGGCCAATCCATACGTACCATCGCGTGGGGTTGACGTCAAGC
>DWJN01001566.1:0-17567 GCA_018248895.1 Carystus phorcus
ACCAACAAGATATTGTGGTAAATAATAAATCAATCTTAAAATTTTAAAACTTAATATAGTCTTAATTATAGACTAGTACGGCACGTATTGTAGTTGAGCTGAGTTTCATTGTATTAAAGTCTTAAGAAATATTCGGCGTCTACAGACAAATTTCGTGTTTATGCGTTATATAGATAGTGATAATTACTACCCAAGTCATAGTACGATAAAAATAATAACTTTAGTTTAATGTAGAACAAGTGTTAAGCAACGTTCTTAGCTTGGTGGTATAGATAGACATCCACCAGGAAGGACTTCCTCCAAAAGAAGTATAATTTTGGACTTAAAATGATATTCTATTTCAATATTATCCTGCTCATAGCATACCTAGACTATATATAACCGTAGTTTTTAACATAAACCGTCATCTTAATATTGAACTACATTAAAACGCTTCGAAATTCACGGTACGATTGCATAATTTCAACCCCACGACATTGCATTTAGCAATTTAATTTAATAGCGGTACGATAAAGACTTTCCAAGTCTCTACGGGTTCGAAAGGTAACGATGCCCTATAAAAATCAATCTTTATTTCTTTTGGTAAATAACCCCAGGGCCTGTATAAGTGGGATTGGCTGAAATATGAATCCTGTAGAGGACCGAAAAGGGGCGAGTGCGGTACGATACGTGTTGACAACACACGTAACATGTCCGACGTTATTTATATAATGGATATTACACAGGATTGTCCCTTAACAAAGGTGAGTTTAAAATTTATATCTTTTGATCTCTTGTACAATTACGTTTGAACAGGAAAAACCGAGGAATTACTTGGGAATAAAGTAATTTAGAAACAATTTTATCGGATTAACAAACATGTTACATAAAAAAATTGAAACTTTAAAACAAAGTTAATAATTTCGGGTTCATCCCAGTTGCACTCCGCTAACGCGACAGCTGGATACAAAAGTCGATTTATTCATTTTGAAATGGCTTATATACTAAATATTTTAAGGGTTATATTAAAAAAAAACACTTCATTATTTTTGTCAACCCTGAGTGTAATTTAATTTTGAATGTTGCTTTCCTTTGTAATATTCTTCTATTTCAAATTTAATTTTAATTTTAACAAGATAACTTTTTCAATATTCAGGGCAAAGTTACTATCAGCAAATTAAACAACAATGGAACAATTTATGATATGCTATGGAATTATCGCTTAGACAACCCATGTCAACATTTCGTTCTGGGGCCAATTCTAGACAGTGGTTTCCATTTGAATAAGCGATGTAAAGTGAATAAAGTAAGTGAAAATAAAACAAAAATAATGCGGAAGAATGTGACGCTGACGTGTGCATGTGTGTGCGTCAGTGCGCGCTTGTGTGTGTGACTTTAACGACTTGTATTAGGTATATTTATATAAGACTAACAGGCAATAGTTAAAGGGTATAATAATTAAAGATTTTTTTTTCACAGGGCCACTATGAAGTACATGTAGACATGTACGAATTATCAAAGAAGTTTCTGGGCAAGATGTTTTTTTACGGCAATTATTCATTCAAAATTATGATTTTCAATAATAAGAACAATTTTTTTTGTCAACTGGCAGCAATAATAGTAACGAAACCATAATATCTTACTTTATTATGTTATAATTTCTCTGAAGAACTGTTTTTAAGCAACAATAAAAATTGAGCAGACCTTTTGTAAATATTTTTTATAACACTTTATTGTACACCATATATGTATATACAGGAAAAATCTGATTATTTAATAGTGCACAAAACGCGATCTAATCTTTAAATACCGATTTATTCCAAACAATCTTTAGGAAGATAAAAAAGGAAAGATCAAGAGATGGTATGGTGTACAATTTAATACAGACATACATAGTGAGAATTCCAAAATTAAAATCCAAAAGTAAAAAAAAAATACACAGAATCACACATCAGGATTCATTGATATGCGTCGCAGGGTCAATATTAAAATGTTATTAAAATATATGTTCCGTAATATCTGTTTTAAAATTTAATTTCGTTTGTCACGATAGCAATACATTTTCATTTTGATAACTAAAACAAAGAACAAGTAACAATGATCCAAAACAAAACGCTGGTATTGAAAGCAGATCTATTTAATATTATAAATGGATTATACCAGAGCCTCGAAACTTTTTCAAAAAACGAAACGGTTACAATGATATCAAAATGATGCAATTAAAAAGTTAAAACCCGAGGAAAAAGGATAACTTGTTGAAAATTTTGTTTACTGCAAGGATGTAAAATTGCGTATAAAAAGAAATTATGAGCATTGTTCTGTACCAATTTTGATAAACAGAAATATCTTGTCTTTAACTTTCTCGATTTCAGAAAAGATATACCTACCGGAGTTTTAATAAGTCTCCGTTGTAAATCATTATCTGTTATAAACATCATCCAATATGCTTAGAAGACAATAAACAACAACCACATTTCATCCGAATTGGTCTTTGTAATGACTTATATCCTAAGAGAATCCAAGAGCTGTCTTGTTAATAACCAGATAATTTCTGACTAGTCGGAGCTGGTCGGAGATACAGCTAATTTCCGTGTCACGATTAAAACTTATTATAAATGGTCGCCGGGGAGTGCTCGGTCAGTCCACGCTGTCATGATTACCACAAAAAAAAAGAAAAAAGGACGCGGATTACACGCTTCAAATTTTTCCTTACCGCGAGTAACAAGGAAAGAAAATACTTTTTCTGTATTGTCATTACGATTTTCCAAAACTTCTATGCATATTTCATTGCTAAATAAATGGGCATTTGTAACGGAATGGAACTCTTCTTTTACACTTTTCCCTTCACGTGGCACTTGTTCAATAATACTTGGTTATTTAATAAGAGGTCGCTATATATGTAACTTCACGTATGACGTCTACTAGTCGCTATCTATATCTGGCTACAAGTTACGTCGTTGGCACTTTGAAATATGACTACCCTATAGTTCGTTAACTGAATTGTATAAACACGTTTTTTTATTTCCTTCATGGGAGCGCAACTGTTCTATGACACATCTAAAGTAACTTATGTGCATAGACGGCAATGAACCCTTACCATACAATCCATGTTCTTCCACTACACATTAGCTAGCTAATAACGAACAGATAAAGAAATTGTGGAATCAATGTATGAAATCGAGGTCTTAAAGACCTACAAACAAACAACAAACAAACACAAACAAAGAAGTTTATAAAAACACATTCGAGAAAGCGTTTGAATCAGGCCTTGACAGACGACATACGTAATAATAATTGGAACTGTCAAGAACAGGATTGACTTTGATATTACATCACTGAAAAGAATTTTCTTTTAAAATGTTGATTTTTTATACATATAAAATTGTAACAAGACAATATCTGTAAATGAAATATAACTGATTAAAGACTCTGTAATAGACATTATAGAGTTATTTAATAAACGAAAATAACAAAACAAATATTTTTAGATCGTCAGAGTCTCCTTATAAAGTTAGTTTAAAAGAAAATTTGCCTGTTTTATCCCTAGAGGCTAAGAGGAAGCAGTATACAGTTTTATCTAAACTTAAGTAGTTTCTTGATCATAGCAATATTATGATATGATTGAGAAACAAGTAGGTAAACCAAAAGCGCAGATCCTCTTAAATTATTAGCGATTGTGGAATCCTAGTAAGAGCAAGACGTTACAAGTAACATATATTCTACAAAGAGATAGAATAACTGATGCTAACGAGAGATCCGATCGTAAGCTATGATCGCACGATAGAAACTTACCTATGCTTTGTGTGAGAAGACATGAGACACGGTAATATAGATATGAAATTGTTTTTAAATAAAGACAAATTGCAACATATTTAACAAGCACACTGTTCAACCATCATCAATTATAGGAATTCAAAAAACAATTAAATACACATTCTGTACCCTGATAATGAACATTGAAAACTGGGTCAAATACCCGTATCGAAAATACAAACAGATCACAATTCAAATATACTTGTATAGTAATGGGTTATTTTAAAGTCATTTTATATAAACTACTAGAATTATTTTTAAATTGCTTTGCGTTGTTGCCGACAAATGTCCGTATAAACAATAAGTGAAAAAAATGATTTAGAAAATTCACCTAAAAGGTAAAATGGTGGCTAATAGTTGGTATTTGTATGAAAATATATTTTATTGCATGTACTTCTAAGAGAGTACAGAATATCTCCATCTCGGAATCCTAACATGTCCGCAGACAATGTTGCAATCTTTATTTATATAATTCTACTGTTCCTGTATATGGCATGAAACTCCTCGTAAATGGTTGCAACAATTTAAAATAAAAAGAATTATGCGTGTTTTAGTGGATCCGAGAAGAATTTAGATGTGTAATTCAGTCCGATAGAAAATATTTTTTATGTTCATGTTTATAACAACTCAATGCAATGTTATCTACTAATATTTCCGTAGACTCGTTCTAAGGACCTTATCGTGATATTAGTTTATAGTTTTTATAGTAGTTATAGCCAAGATATACAGTCAAAAAATATATCTTCGACCACCTTCACTAATACTTTTTCAATCACCACACAAGACTCCATCGCCGCTTACCATCAAGTGGGATTGTAGTCAAGCATTAACTAATAATTAATAAAAAAAAATTAAAAATATTTTTTTCATATTTATTGTATCCCCACCCAATCACGAACTACGGTAGTCACACCCTAACCGTAAATTATCCTTCAGAAATAGAATTAATTAAGTTGCGCTTATCAATATTTATATCAAGTTTCATATTTATCTACTGAGTAATTAGTAACTTCTTCATCAAGGATGAACTGATGTATTTATTACAAAGATAATCAACGCTAATAACTTGTAACTTGGTTGTACGGCATATCTCAAAACTTTTTACGACGAAACTCTCCTAACATTATTTGGCGTTCATCTCAACATCAATGTTTAGTCATTTTTGAGAACATGGATATCCCGAATGATTATCTACCCACTAATAAAGTTTGAAACCATCCAAAAACTAACGAACAAGAAAACGTTTTATAACAATTTCAATCGTATTAATATGCAGACAAAATATGTATGTATATGTATGTAAGATTGCTACGATTTTAAACATTTTGTATTGAGATTTAATCTAATGAAGGTCTTTGATTCTATCAAAACACTACGTCATTAAGATCGTTTACAAGTGGCTAATTTTTAACGTCATAATACAATATTATATGATATACTGTTTATAGACACTATCTTATTCGAATCGAAAAAAATTTGAAAACTTTTTTCACCACTGAGCGATATTAATTTATTAACTTAATTTGATGTTCGAGATTATACAGAGTGATTATTAATCTTTTCGATGCAAGTTCAAGATAATTTAGCTCGTAAAGGAAGCAAGTAAAATATGGAATTTGTTAAAAGCGGGAGCATTTAAAATATAACTCGAAGTTAATATTTTTATAAGAGCATAGTAAAAGCTACAGCACTGACGTAAATGAGTGCAGTATTTTTTTTATTATTTTTTTTTTCGTTGAACGTAATATCCTGTACCTTTCATGTTAAACACATGCATATTTAGTATTAATAAATAAGTGTGCTGTGAAGTATTTTACTAGTCTATCCGAAAATGATTTTAACATGATGGTGTGTGGGATTTAGAATCAGAAAGAAACAAAGGAAAGACATTTACTTAAATCCTAGATGATATTAAATCATTTCGATATATCGAATGTATACATAACACAATGTCAAAAAGAGAAACTAAAGGATTCCCACTTCTTAGTAGTTATTTTTCATATTGCTAAGTACTGATGACCGTTCAGTATCTGGTGACTATCACTAAATATATTCCTTAAAACCTACAATATGAAACAAAAACGAGATTAGTTTGTAACTTTTATAAGCAAGCAATGTGGAAACCCTAAAGGGACCGAGTCAAGAATTTTGTAGCCCTCTCTTGCCCTGTACTGAAAAATCACCACATTTTAAATAGTAGATGCCTCAAAATAAATCACAAAAAATATATAATGGACTCGTTTCGTTCCAAATATTTGTAGAATATACTATTTCTCATGATGTCTATGGCCTTTGAAGAGATCTTTATATGTTCAGCTACATAAACATAATCATAAGTAGGACGTTAATAATTGAATAAATTCAAAACTACTTTACCCAGTCAAAGCTTAATCTTACCCTACTAATGTTGGATAAGGACCAATTTCTTACATCACTGAAGCAAAGACAAAGTAAGGAATATCTCTCTTTAAAAGAAGTTACTGAAATCAAACCTCAACATAATGATATTATAATAGCTAATTAGCATTATTATTTAGTCAGCAACGCATCAGAAATACATGCCTTCGATGTTGCTGATGATCATGGACGATGGTGACCACATACCATCATGTGACCCATCAGCTCGATTATCGCCTAGACATTAAAAATTAACATAAAAAAGATATACTGAAGGTCGTACGTAATTGATCCCAAAAACTAATTAACCTTAACGAAACGTTAATTGAATAATGATTTTCATAAGAACATTGGTACCTACGTGCCTCATAAAATAAAACGAGCGTGATACTGTGAGATTATATTAACATTTCCATTTTGATAGAACACAAAAATAATTGATATCCATCAAATGAATACACCTCATTACAATGTTATTCCAATAATTGGAACAATGCTGCTGAAAACATTGACTGGATAGATTTATTATGCAATTTTCCCTTACCAGAAGGTAAACCGGTAAGTGTGGCCGCCAACAAACTTCTTTAAGACAAAACCATTCGACGCATTGACAGCAAAGAAGAAAAAAGTCCAGATATTACCCGCTCATTGTTCGTACAAATTATTTTTCCTTTTTATAAAGCTACGCTTGATAGCCCTAGATTAAATCCGGCTTGTAACGGCCCACTGTTACACCTGGGTTGGTGGCGTCGACCGCGCTAATTTCGCAAAGTACAATATAAATTACCACCTCCAAACAATGACGCCTGAATCTCGCACTCGCCTGCGCCATCCAGATAACAATCTCATGCTAATGTACCCGCTAAAAGGATATCATCCATTATAAGAATCATTCGGCACTCGTCTTGACTACCGTGAAATGCTTTGTTTGAAACTCAATCCCAAAAACGATCGCTATAACATCGCATGTTTATCTACAAGTATTTGTTATTATTAAATGTAACTTATTCCGTATCGTCTCATTTAAAGAGTAGACGGAAATTGTTAACTCGAACATTTATTCGTAGTTTACATAATTAGTGTAGCAGTTCCATAATTTTATAATAGAAATTATAGTATTTCTAATAGGTATTAACACATCATCGCTCTAGTGCAAATTATTGAGCAACTTGCGTACATCTCAATTTTCTATTGTTGTGTAAATTCAATACTAAACGTGGTGATAACTACTATCCTTAAACCAAATGTCGGGGCTTCGGACTTTGAACGTGGTGAGAGGATATTTAAAACGGATGCTATTAAAAAGACCTTATTCCTGAGGTCCTTAGGTTCTTACTTGTAAAAACTGTTATTCAACAAGAATTGTATTTGGTTGATTTTATTTCTTTACTTATTTACAAATATTACAGATATGGTTCATTAATAACATAAACCTTTTGTCATAATAATCATGGTTATGTTCAAGAAATACAGATACATATATATTGGGAAATCGTAAAATTCAGAACTTAGACTTACGCCGAGTCAAGCAGTTAATTACTTTTCACAGACGGTGAGTAGCAAATATCGAGTCGTTAAGAAGAAATGATTCAGCATTTTAAAGCAGTTTTTAGTATGAACAAACATAACTTCTATTAACTTGATACAAATCTAATAAATAATATCTCTCTTGAGTTACCGACAGTAGTATTACGTTAGTAACGAGTGATATCACAAAAAAATCATAAAAAGTAAGTATAAAGAATATTATAAGTGTATTTATTGTACACGTATATTTTCTTTTCGCAATGAGAACATTTACCCACGCACCAATCATTCTTGTCCGACTTCAGTGACCTCATTCCGTAATGAACATTGTCTTATAATCTCTCAAGTAATTGTGTAAGGAAGAAAAATTTATTTATTCAATGTATTCTTTTGCTAATTCTTTTCAAAATCAGTATTAGAAAGTTGTACTTCTCGATAATGTTTACAAATATGTAACAGCTTAAAACTATAATCATGTTACCATTCTTACTTTTTTTGCTATTATTTTGATGATATTAAAAAGGCAACGCTTAGTTAACTCGTCGGGTAGTTTTAATTATAAAACTTTACTGCATAATACACATTTTGCACCGACAAAGGGGAAATTGTCCTAAAGGCACGTTACGTTCTGAAAATGGGTAGATAAGTATTTTGGTGCAAAAGCATATCATTAATATTTGTTTTTGAAAGACTGTAACAGCGAGAATTTCTTTGGGTATGAAAACTCCAGCACAGCTCCAACGATTTTAATGAACTTTACACAATAGGAGTTTACAACGACGAAAAATCAGGCGAACTGGGTCTCATCTTTGTAAAGATGTGAATTTCTTTTGAATTTTCGTCTTTATAAATAGTTTTTGGCCACGCCACCACTCGCCACCGGATGACGCAACAAAGATCTCTATTTTTTTTAGCAAATGATAAAGTAATTAAATGTGTACCAAGAGTTAGAAAATACCAGAGCGGTGATAAGTTTTCCGCAGGCCTAAATCCAGTGTTAGGACAGGTATAGTGAATGATGATGATGAAAAAGTCAAATATGAAGCATAATAACATACGTGTATAGTATAGTATACTACGACAAGATATGTTGCATTGCAGCTATTACGCTACATTAAAGATAGGTTTATAGAATTTACGTAATAAGATAATGGAGCCATAATAATTATTTTATATAACAAGTACACCAAATATGAAGAAACATTAGCAAAAATATTTTAAATACATTGTTTATTCATTCACAACATTGGTTTCAAATAGATTAACTAGCAACTTAAACAATTATTATAAATGGAAATACAGTTACTGTCAGCGTGACCCGGCTTAAAATGTGTTCCGCTAAATTCAGCCTATATTAAATCGAATAGTTCTACCAATCCATTGAAACACATAATCGTGAAGTTGGATCGACATCAGAATACATCAGTGCCTGTTTACTGGACGAGAATAAAATGCGCAACGCTGTTGGCCGGGCAGACAATGTAGCTTCAACCGATCCAAATTGCATGCGAAATGACCCAAATTAATTTCATGTGTATATGTATACGATATACGATTGAAACGAAAGCAGGCTATTTAAATGCGTGACCCGTCATTAGGCACGCGGCCGGAAAGGTCCCGGGCCGCCTGAGTGCCTGCTTGATGGGCACCCATAATCGACCTGTTAACGTTTGATCATTCTACCTATTCCACCCTTTTTGCCTTTATAGCACCGTCTGGATCTACTTATGCTTCTTAGACAACTACCAACTCTAGTTCTAAAGGATTATTGCAGAGTCAAAACGATATGGCAGGGAAGACGGACGTCATAGCTTTTAAATGATCGTAACCCGTAATACTGTCATAAAAACTTCCATGAAAGCATTCAAATTCTAATTAAACAGAAACTTTGATCGTATCCCTCGAATAAAGACATTTCTGTAACCGGTTTAATTGTGAAATCGCAACGTGGTATTATATGAGGGATCTACCAGATAAAACAATAATTTATGTAGATGTCGTACTTACGGAATCGACAAGAATATTTCCGCCTTACCTGAAAAAGAAAAAAGTACAACTTGAAATACATTTTAAAGCAAGAAAGTAGAATTTAAAGAAGCTCTTGGTGATATTTCATTAATACTCCAGTTAAGCTTAAGCTGATGCTGGAAGTGGCTGACCACGATAATCCAAGTTGGGATTAGGAGCAACGAGAACAGAAAATTGCAAGAACTACTTTATTCCATAAATATTGCTTTAAACTCGTACAGTTAAAACATTTTTGCTATTCAGAAATTAACTAAGTAACGTATTAAAATGTCAAGCTTTAGCTTACGTATTAATATATGATGGTTTTAATAATTGGATGCCGTAGTGAAGCTTTTTGAATACCCAAATAGAGTAATTAATTGGATATGTACATATGTATTCTCCTTCAGTAAAAACACTCAAGTAGTTATATTTAAATTAAAGTTATTATTTAAGAATTGTCGTTGCAAACATCTTTTTGTTGGCATTAATTTTATCACTGCCGATACATATCGCTATTCACAACATTTTCAGTTGTAAATAATAAATAAAGTCATACTCTCATAGCCCCACACTAGGATAGTGTGTGTCGTAGGGCCATTGACAACATAAGAAGACAATTACACATACACCCAGACCGATTTCAGAAATTTAAACTGATCATTCAAATTTCTGCCTCGCTGGGAATCGAACCCGAATCGAAAACTGGTGACCATTACGCCACGCGGGTCGTCACGGCAATGACACTTCATTAGAAAAGATCTATTAATTTGGTATCAATCATCATTAACAACAAGGTTAGATAAATTTGGTAAGTTGAGTTAAAAATGGTATTGAGCTAAGCCTAATGTTTTTTAGCTCGTTTTCGAACTTATCTCTACGTCATATGCAATATTGAATTCAGAAACGACCAAGCGTACTTGCCGTATTTTGCTTTAATTCCCCCACCAAAAATATGGGTTCATATGAAGCACCTGAGCGAGTCGTAAAAACTTTGAAAAATTTTTGTTCTTATTGTATACTGAGTCCCGGGTCACAAATAGTAGCCCGTATTTGGTCTAGTTTTCCTCGTTAAACTTTTATTAATAACGGCATAAACCACTGGTATTAGTCATTGATTATAAACACCAAGTAATGAGTCATAGTTATGAAAAACTTTATATAATTTGTGTATGTGGGGTGTGTGTGTAATTTTGGGGGACTAAAAATCTATTTGAACTAAAAAATCTTCGACAGCTACAATTACCCAATTCATATTAAGGGGATTCAAAATAGAATATTTGATGTAGGTATATTTGAACTGATTTTTCAGGAAATTCCTGGGAATTTCCTGAAAAATCAGGGTACCTGGGTAAATCATGTCTTATGATCATAGAAATTTTCAATTTGTAAGAATACAAATTAATATTATTTTTCAATGAATAGCTTTTCCAAACAGCTCAGTTTTAATTAATTACTAAGTAATAGTTGTAAATAAATTCAAATAAAAACCAAAATTCCAGACGTAGCTCTGAAGTGCTACTTAAAGTGGCAGAGGTTTCCCACATTTGCCGCGGACTTGACAAGCGTCAAAGTTAATGCCTTAGAATAGAAACCGCGTTCACAATGTATGCGATGCGCTGAAAAGATGCAGGCTGAAGCAGTACGAGACTGAAAATTGAACTTCTTGGAAATTCAGTCATTGTTGTACATTGTATTGAATTGTAAGCTGGTAAGGACGTTTAATTGAATCTTTATAAAAACTTTCGTGAGTCTATCTCCCTAGTTCGATGTCTCTCAGCAATTTAAACTCGATTTTCTATAAATTAGTTGATTGAAAAAGAGATATCAATGGACACCCAGCTGGAGCAACGTTTTTATGTTTTATATAACAGACATAACAACAGCATTTCAGAGATTTCAAATAAAAATATATGAAGTGACGAAGCGTTTAATAAATAATGTAAGACGGTTACATTACATAACTGTGAAATTGAATAAAATATGATCACTTACTTGATAACTCCTGACAAAGACTTAGAAGATTTTATATAGAATAATTTTACATAACCAGCCGAGAAACGATCAGACTACAAATAAAAATACTTTGTTGAGACATTTGACACATAACAGTAATATGTATGTCTTTGATCCCCGAGTTAGTTCGAAACTATGTTTCGGGTATCAGGGTCTTCTCCCAGCTTTTCAATTACTGAGATTACAATATATCCAATATCAAATTCTATGCAGACTTTATTTTTTAAATTAGCTTATAATAATAACCGTTAGCCAAGACGTAACTAAAGGCATCACCGCAAACAAAACTAGTCAGACTTCAAAGAAAAGTTATATCAGTAATCATATTAATGAATTATTATTAATTCATACGAATATGTTATCATATTCATCAACAAATATAACTGGCTTCTGTCGTCTCTTACGACATATTATTAGATTGAATAAAAAAATGTACTTCACGGTACAAATAAAGATAAGAAATATATCAAACATATCCTCTCGAATCTGTATTTTTTTCAATAACAAGTTATCTCAGGACAACGCTAGAGATACTTTAATGTCATGTTCATTGGTTCTAATTCAAATCAATCTATCTATCTATCAATCCTTTCCATTGTGAACAGAAAATATTACAATGTTTTTATTGGTAACATCGTATGTTAAATTTACCGTAAATAGGATTTCTAGTCTCAGAACTTAGATCTGAATAATTTGGACACAAGGCTGGATAAATGTAACAACCAAAGTAAACATTAAGCTTAACCCAACGCCGAGATCGCTTTCCACCTATAAAACTATGAGTATGCATAGTCATTTTGTAAAATGTTTGTAGCGTTAAGCTCTTGTTGCTCCTTGCCACGAGTTTAGTAATAGCGTGTTTAGCGATAAGAACCCCGGACCTAAGAGATGTAAATTGTATTATGAGACACACATTGCAGTATCTACCTTAGTGGCATGCATAAGTGAAGCTACATTGTCGAAATCATCTAAATCCCTCACACCAACATTATTCAGATAATAATGACCATCTAATATTTTATTTTATCAATACAAATCATTCCCTGCTTTAAGAAATCTATTGTGATATTAAAATAAATTTAACACAAAAGTCTCTTCGTCATAACGAATTTGCTAATTATTTAGCCATCATCATATTTAAGAACATAGCAATATTTAATAATACGTTTACTAAGTTAGTGCATCCACCATCTTAGACGTATGGTCATCATATATAACATTAGCATTAACTTATTAAAGGTAAAAAAATAAGAATGGCTTACGATGCTATTTAAAAGTTTACTTTATAGTTAAGGTCCATGGTGGAGTCTATTTAATTCTCGAACATACAACCCAAATTCTGATTTACCAATGTTTTCATCATCTAATGGTAAGTACCCGAATTACAAACAAAATTTTAGATTGACGAGTTTGTAGAAAAAAACTTCCTAAAAACAAAATAGTCAATATAGTTAAAGTGACATACATGTTTGGATGCACAGCGCATGTTGAGAGCAGCCTAATGGTTTGGAGACACGTCTTTTGTCATTTGTATTTCGTGTCAAATTCTCAGTGTTCCTACACGTTTGTATTATAATAGCTTGGTGAATACAACAAAGCAATTCTTCTCCTTATTCTCAATGATGTCTTTCCAAAATCAAGTCGAAAATATAGTCCGTCGGAAATTTGTAAAAATGAAATATCTTGGAGCAACTATTATTACTCTAAAAATAAGGACTAAACATGAAAAAGTCTATTGAAAATTGATAGCTAAATATTTCATTACATTAGTCAGGCTAGATAACCATGTAATAGAAAGTTCAGGAATATTGTAAATTACTTTTAGAATGGTTTATCAATTTAATCCAAGATCGCTCGACCGTTTGCATACTTGCGACATCGTTTACAATTCAAAAAGTTTTTAATTTAATTTTAAACTTTATAGAACCGTGGATACTGAGAATTACATCTGTTGGCTTATTTTTTTTAAATATTGAACGCGAAAACGTCTTTTATATTGAAATATATGCAAATGATTATTGTGCCCGGCGCAAATACCTCATTCCGCAAGTCATGTCAGAAGATGATGTCAAAATAAACATAGCGAGGTATGTTGAATGAACGGATTACGGTGGGCTTAAAAGGATTTGGAGGCGCAAACTTGGAGCCGGTGAGACGACGCAAGCTTATTTGTAACCCGATACACGAGATTTGCCAGCAAATGTACGAGACTCGAATCCAAATCCAACAATTTCGAGGCTTTCATTCGTAACTCTATTACAGTGCACGCTTACTCAAGTGCAGAAGGAACTGCCTGAGAATTACTTTTTATTCCATCGTACCGAGTTAGACCCGGAGCTCGAGTGCATCTAAAAGAAATAAAATGTCGGATATAAAACGCATATAAACTTTGACTTGAAATAAATAACATCTAGATTGCTTAATAAATTTCACATACGATCCAGACTGGAAAATCCTTGAATTTAAAGTTTTATTTAAAACGTTAAATTTGAAACTGCCTGTAATTTGGGTGAAATATGGCTAAGTAGTATAAAATTGAAATGCGTCATAGGTTTCTTTTTGCCAGAGTTCAGTTGTACGGGGATAACGTTCCAAAGGTTACCTTATTACTAGACAAAGTCAGAGTAATAAAACGTTAAGCTTGTAAGGTCGCTGGGCAGGTTGAAATGAAACTACGCCTGATAATGCGGAATTTCATTTGCAATAAGATATAAACCGCGAACAAAGAAAACCTAGCAAAATATACAAGCATAAATAACGTCTTACAAAACTGTAGTAAATCGAGTAATTTCACATTTATAACATAACTAGCTTTATCCGGCGCGCATTGCTACACACATTTAAAAAATCTAATTTTAAGAAAAGTCAGCGTATCTTAATATATATGAAGGTACGTGTCATGATGTTTGTCCGCGATGGACTCCTAAACTACTTAACAGATTTTAATAAAATTTTACACACCGTGTCCAGGTTGATCCAACTTGAAAGATAGGATAGCTAAAATATAGCCGCAATATTATTTTATTGTAAATTATTTGTTTAATATCTTAGAAAAAATAATTTCATAAGATTCTAAGAGATTTGACCTTTTTTTTTATTGCCAACTAGTCAATACTAGACTACAATCTCGCCTGATGGTAAGTGGTAAAGTAGTCTTGGATGGTAAAGCGCATTAACTTAGTAGAAGCTGTTGGAAATTGTTGGATTTGGATTCTAACAGATGGCGGTGTAAGGTAATTAGTCTGCTAAATTGAGTATGTAAACCTTAGTCATAGCAACGCGTAGCCGAGTCTGCAAGTAAAAAATAAAAAGAACGGCAACTTTGAAGCTTACACGATAAACTTTATGTTGTCCAATATTATTTATTGTAATTTGCCCGCACATGGCAACATTGAAATAAGGGAAGAAATCCTAAATGCGCAACACGAATAGCGTATTCACGACAATAAGTAACCATAAAGACGGTATTTCATATAAGCGAAGTGCCGTGCTGTTACGAGTTAGCGAGGACGTGAGCAGAAAGACGGCCTGCGACAGCGTTTATTGGAACACCTGCTTACACGGGACATTACCAACGGTTTTAAGGGCTCGGGCGAACAACCGTGTTCAAGTGAAACGACTTCAGAATCTAATATACAAACTTTTTGTAACAATAACACGAAGTTTTCTAAAGGTATACCTATTGTAGAGTAGAGTGAACTTTTCATGTGGGTACAGTGAACCTGACAAACTCAAACTCAAACTCAAATCATTTATTTCACGTAGGTAAATACACTTATGAAACGTCAAATATTTTGCATCTACCACCGTTTCGGAAGGGTGCCTTATAAAGGGGAGAAGAAACGGCGAAAGAAATCCCTCAGCACATCTTTAAAAAAAACAAAATCTTACATCTAATAATTCTTAACTAAACTATTCTTATAGCTAAGCTAATGCTAATGAAGTGTATTACGTATTCTATATCATTCTATAGGTAATTTAAAATCTACTAATCAGTGTATTTCATTCACGTAGTTAGTACGTAACTAAGTGTATTACGCCGATTATAACAGCTGTAACTTCCATCAAACTCAGCTACGAAACTCAAGTGCCACATCGATATCAATAAAAAGCAACATCACCAGGCAATAAGTGTGATAAGTTACCAGATCCAGTCTAAATCCTCGCTCTCAGTTACAATTTGTGAGCGGTCTGTACCAGATTACGGTACCGGTTGCAGGCGCCGCTTCCATTTGTATAGATTTACTACTGGTGGCACTGAGCGGGTACGTTTTAACTTATGGCACCGACAATTTGAGAGCTCCGAAAACTAGCTTTCATTTTTTCGCGTGCGGCTAATGAAGTTCAGTTTGATATTCAGTTTGGTATTCAGTTTTGCAAATGACTCTGTTCTTCCTGGCTTTATGATACTAACGCTTAGAGTGAGGGCTAATAGATTTGCTTTACGACTTTATGTGTTTCGTTCACGTGTTAAGAGCTCGAAAGTATCGCTTTGTCCGTTACAAAAGTAAAACCAGACTTTAATTAAATACGCCATATAAATAGATTCAGACTCCGAAGTCATACGCACCATTAAATGTGCATAAACTATAACTTAAAAATACCTCAAAAACTACTCGCCAGATGTCGCACAAATTAAAATGGTGGTCCCATTTATGTTAATCAAAAAATACAGTTGAACTGAGAATCTCTTAATTTTTTTGAAGCGGGTTAAGAAAGAGAAGTTTCGTGAGCGTATGTAATCATGTGACTAAATGGCACATATACATATACATATGTATATTATCTTTGGTATAGATGTTCACTTGACTTCTTCAAGTGAAGCCTGAAAAGAATATAACCTTTGTTAAATTAAATGGCACACAGCCCAACGCTGATCAGACGCTATTTTTGCTCAGAAGGTATATAAATAAGATGACTTGAATTAAGGAGAGATAAAGTTTGTAAAGACAAGGGCTCTTGGAAATAATAATGTGGCAGCCAGTTCCGCAAAGGTTAGAAATTGTATATCTATAATTGTTAAAAGATATGCTGAGGAGTTTCTTTCGCCATTTCTTTTCCTCGATAGAATCAAAAAAATACAATAATACTTATTAAAAATGACAATAATACTAAAGAAATAATTACCTATATGAATAAACGATGTTGCATTTTTAATATTAATGTGTTTTATTTACTTTTTTCAAAGCTATATTTTATGGTTTCACTCAATATTTCTTTGATACAGCGTGCCAGTCCTTCGGTGTGTATTAAAATTTTTATGTTCCATAATCTAGATGATATTCAGCCCGCTCTAAAAACAAATAAGAAACGCCAATTCACCAGTAAGAGCTTATAAATTCCCCGCACTCATTCTCCGCTCCCAATATCGTGCTAATAAAATAAGGCTCTTGCAAATTACGATCTCAGACCGCGTTATATATTCATCATGGTAAAAGTTGTTAAGCCTCTCATTGCATAATCCGAGCACCGACTAAGCATCCGGGACGCTTTCTAGGGAGTTCTCGTATTAAATCGCGAGAAATCTAGTAATCCATAATAACAGTCTAGTTAGAAGATGCTAAATATAATAAGTTAGTGCGTTACTTTCATATGATAATTAACTTTATGAATGAATGAATGAATGAATGAATGACTTTACCAAGTATATTGAGGATATAATATCCTCATGAAATGCGAATATTGAGATGGATGTATGGAGTTACAAGGATGGACAAGGTACGAAACGATATCAGAGAAAGTCTGAAAGTCGCACCAGTGGTCGAAAAGATGAGAGGAAGCCGATTGGCGTGGTACGGGCATGTAATGCGGAGGGATGAGAGTCATAT